>CAUYON010179956.1:0-14930 GCA_963573935.1 Arctocebus calabarensis
GCTCACAGCAACCTCCAATTCCTGGGCTCAAGCGAGTCTCTTGCCTCTGCTTCCCAAGTAGCTGGGACTACAGGCGCCCCCCACAACGCCAGGCCATTTTTCGGTTGCAGCTGTCATTGTTGTTTGGCGGGCCTGGGCTGGATTCGAACCCACCAGCTCAGATGTACGTGGCTGGTGCCTTAGCCCGGTGAGCCACAGGCATTGGGCCGGATTTAGAGTCTCTAATCAAAGCATATCTATTCACATTCAATTTTGCACAGAAAAAATAAGCAACAGAATTTCATCTTCTGATAGGCACAATTTTCCTGGGGCAGATGTTGGAAGGGTGGCTAAGAGTCACCGAGCAGGTCATGAAACAACCTGTTTGGTAATACTCATATTTTTCTACTCCAGCTTTAAACTATAGGCAATCCCTGCTAGGGTGGCAGAGCTCTTTGCTGTGTTTGCAAAGCCAACATAGCATTTTAAGTAATATATTTATCCTATTCTTTCTTGGTTACACAATCAATAGGCTGCCTGTGCCTGCATCCGTTCCCAAGTTGAGAGTTGTTCAGATTTCTACTGGACCATGGAGCCAAAAGCCAAGCTTTCTTTTAGTACAGGCTGTGTCCAGCGTTTTCCGTCATTAGGAGTGGCTGCATGGTTAACAGCAGCAGATAACACTTGCAGGAGAGAGCCACAGCATTGCAACATGTGAGCACAGCACAGACTGGAGAGGTCAGAGAGAAAACAAAGCAGAGAGGACCCAGGGTGGCAGCTCTTTAGCAGAGGGCTGACGGATGATACGCCAGTGATGCAGAAGTGATTTGTGTAAGTCCTAATGTGGCCGACATTGCAAGGATGAAGTTTTTTCTTAAAGCTTAGTTTTAAAAACTACTAAATTGGGGTGTAAGTTTGATGAGGCCTGGAGGGGTTTACTGTGCATTTTCACATTCAGAATTTACAGTACTTGGAACAATAGAAGACCTTTTTGTTTTTTGGTGACAAACCAAACGGAGGCTTCTAACCCTGTTTCTGTGGGGATTGTGGTATCCCCAGGCACACACCTGGGAGTTTCTATCTGCAGGTGTACCAAGTCATGCTGTCTCTCTCAGAACTATTGTGTCCACAGAGACTGCTGTGCTGAAGTTGGCAATTGCCAAGACTTTCCTTTTTGTCTTTAAAAGAAGATATATTCCAATAATTGGGCCTAACTAATCAGCCTCTTAAAATCTAATTTGGTGCCTCTACTTGAACAAAATCTCCCATGTCAGCAGTGGCCACTTCTTTGCTGCCTTCATTTACCCTGGTTCTCCAGCAAGAAGTTGCTTAGGAACCTCCTTCTAAAGCATTTCACTTATTCAGTTGACGGAATTGTGTTCAGGACACACAATGGCCAGACCTGGGCCACTGTATGACTTGGGAGATGAGAAGCGAAACATAGCCCCTTATTCCAAGAACTATGCAGCTTCCAAGGACCTTAGTGCTGTGGAGAGTAAGGAGGCCACATTGCGTAAGACCAGAACCACGTCTGCTGTAAGGAGACTTGGGGAAACTTGAAGGATAATCACAAATTAGTTAGAAGGAGGGTGGGGGGAAAGGTGTTCTGGGCAGAGAGAAAGTAATAGTAGGGGCTCACGCAGGGAGAAATGCAGAGTAAACACGCAAAATTCCTGTAGGTCCAGGGCAGAGAAAGACAAGAATGGCGAAAGATGTGTTTGCAGAGATGGACAGGAAAGAGTCACAAAGGACTTTTAGTTCAAGTAGATTTTAAGCAAGGGAAGGGTGTGCACAACTTTGCTTTTTACAATGGTCTTCTGTTTATGAAGAATGGATTGAGTGGGGCAATATTTGGGATGCAAACGCCAACTAGGAGACTGTTCTTCTACGGAGAACTGATGAGGGCCTGTGCTCAGGTAGAAGTGGGGCTGGAGAGCAGGGGTGTTTGGATGACAGTAAGGAAGCCAAATCCAGGTTCTAAAGACTGATTAGGAGGAAGGGCTAAAGGAGACGGCATGGTCAGAGACATACTTGGCTGCCTACCTGACTTGAGCTGCCGGGTGGGTGGTATGGACATTTAAAGAGACACAAGAGACAAGAGGAAGGGCAGAATGGGCGTGAAGAATGATAATCCCATGTGGACTCAGAGCTCAGTCATAGGAGCCTGGAGTCAGGAACCAGCATGGGCTGAAGATGAGGGTTTGTTAGTCATCAGCGTATGGGAAGCAGTGGAAACTGTAGGAAATGCTGGCCTGTCCAGAGATAACCTCATGAAGGCAGAAAAGGGCCAAAGAAGCCACACAGTTGTGAAGAACCTTTGAACAGAAAGCCTCTCAAGTATATTTCTTACAATGCTGGTGGTACATCAGGTCATATCTAAAATTATAAAACTGATTGTCCTTTTGGATTCTTGAAAGCTTGACTTCTGGGTCCTTTTCTAAGGTATTTGCTATAGAGCTTCAATTGATTCAATATACTTTGAGTTCATGGCCTTCTGGAAGGACTCATTAGGTTCTGAGGGGGATGGGCTTTCATTCTCTCACCTACAGCTTTGCATCTTGTATCAAGATTTCTTTATCAGAGAGTTATTGGTGTTGAGAGTACACAGATTTTAGAAGGCTAATATTTATTGAATACCTAAAACAATTTATTGAATACCTAAAACTGAAGCCTTTTAGGCCTTTTCTCCTATCAGATGAAGGGTCTTGTTTCCTGAGGACATGGACACGCCAGGAAGACACAGTGTTCTAGCTTCCCAGGCAAGGAAGGCGAGCTCATGTTAATAAAAGCAATGAGACCCGCCAGGCCTATCTGGAGCAACATTCCTGGAGTCCAGGCCAGAGCGCCCATCAGGCATGGTGAAGTGAGGCCCACAGGACAGGAAAAGGGCAGTTACGTTAAGGTTTTCAAGAAGGCTGTCCTTGGACCAGACACCCAGGCCTGAGGTAGACAGGCAGTGTCAGAGCACCCAGCCAAGTGGGCCGAGGGTGGTACTGGGAAAACTAGTACTGAGAGGGCCCAAGCATCCAAATCCAAGAGCAAGTTAAGATTTAGTCTGTGTACAGGCAGATAACTAGAGTGAGAAGAAGAGCTTAACGTGGTCTTTTTAATGGAAAAAAGAAAAGGCAATCATCATCCTTTAACCTATTTTTCTACAGTTTGGTTAAAGAGAAAACGATCCTAAATTTCACATTCTCTCTAAAGATATTTTTTGTCTGTACAGAGAGAAGTCTGCATTCTTTCCTGTGAGTGAGAAAGTCGAGCAGGGCTGAAATGTTCTCTGCATGTTAAATCCTTTTCTGTAACGGTCTAAGTGTCACACCTTGCCTTTGTTCTCGGGATTTGGCCTCTTGTACCTACAGTGGTGCCTTTTGAGGTTGGTAAGAACAAAAGATAGACCGTGGCCCAGCGTCTTAGAGATTTACCTACATATCATTGTCTTCCTTTTCATTTTGTCACGGCTAGAAGGTACCACCCTCCAACATTCTGTGAGAATGAGAATTACTGGTATTTACCCTCTCCATGTCATACGCATTTATATTCCAGTTTTGTGACATTCACACAACCTCCAATTTATTTGTTTTCTTCTTTTCTTGTCGACAGAGCTACTTGACAGGGTTGTCTGGGGAAAACAACCTTCCCTTGTCAAATGCCTTTCAGTGTTTTTCTTCTCCTTCCACCCCCCCTTTCCTTTGTGTACCTGAAATTTGACTCTATTTCTGTAAGTCAATCAACATTCACCTTTGTATCTAATGTACTTTGATTCAATCTCTATAGGAACAAGATGAAAACTCTCTTCTCCCATTTGCACCATCAATTGATCAGCCAGAGCAGTAGAAGGACCGTAAATGTTTCTCTGGATATTTCTTAAGAGAATTTCTATGGATTGTCATCTATTTAATATAATTTGAGGAAAAATATTAGAAGGCCTTTTCAACAGGCGATACATGTATTACTATCTGTCAATTGAGTGTAGTCCCACTCAGGAGAATTGTTAAAATATAATGTACCAGAAAATTAAATAATATGAAACAGAACATTTCTCGAGGATCTGTTAAAAGTTCCTTATTGGATCAAGATTTCAGAAGGATTGGAGAGGATGTTTTAGCATGCCTTAAACATGTTTACTGTTTCTCATTGACATTGCCTGATGATAAGAAAAAGTCTAAGAGTGTGGTTCAGAATCACTTGATGGCTTGGTCAAAACTGGTCTCAGTCTCAGAATTTCTGATCTAATAGGTTGGGGTGGGGAGCAAGAATTTACATTTCTAACAAATTCTCAGGGAATGCCGATGCTGCTGGTCCTAGGGCCATAATTTTGAAAACCCATAGTCTTTTAAATGCAGTGACTCATTCCTATAATCCCAGCACTCTGGGAGGCCGAGGCAGGTGGATTGCCTGAGCTCATGGGTTCGAGACCAGCCTGAGCTAGAGCAACACCTCGTCTCTAAAAATAGTTGGGTGTTGTGGCAGGTGCCTGTAGTCCCAGTTACTCCAGGGGCTGAGGCAAGAGCATCGCTTGAGCCCAAGAGTTTGAGGTTGCTATGAGCTATGATGTCATAGCACTCTACTAAGGGCAAAAAGGTAAGATTCTGTCTCAAAAAATAAATAAATAAATAAATGCTGATGTCTAGTGTGGGGCTTGCCAAAATGAGTCCAGCATGGTGGAATTTCCTATAGAGAATTGTTTATCATAAGCAATAATAATACATGTAATACCGATATCTACTATTTATGAGGACTTACAAAGTTTTAAGCCTAAAGCTGAATACTTTATATACATTCTTACATTTAATCATCTCAGCAATGCATTTTATAAGTGAAAGAAAACTGAGGCTTTAGAAATGTTGAAGGCTAGGTGTACATTCATTGATCCCAACTTTTAAAATTACTATTGTGTGATAAAAGTATTGGCTCCAATTATTTCTCCATGAAGAAATTTAGTCCTTGCTACTGTAGGAGCCCTTAACATTGGAGGGGGGACTCTATGTCTCATTACCACTTAAATACAGCCTCTTTGCAGAGCCACAACCCTCAGCGCATTGGGTTGGAGGTTTGCGAGCATCTTTAACCCATCAGTTAGTGGGATGTGGCATTTTGCTACTGTTGACAGGCAGTTGCTCTAGCCCAAAGCAAAGAAATCACTTGCAAAATCGTACCATCTCTACAGCAGTGTGATGGTAAATATTTAACAGACAGTTAGGGAAGGACTGTTTGTAGCCTTCGCTAATTTCCATGGTGTAAATACTTCTACCCTGGCAGATTTCAAGGTGCGAGCAGGAAGTCACTGAGCAGAATTGGGAAGAGATGAGTGCAGTCTGCTTTCACAAGCCCAGGGCAAATGCTCCAACATGCTCCACCACATTTTCGGCCTCTGCCGAGTCCCCTCTTTGACAGAAGAATCTAGTTACTGAGTGAGGTTGGTTTGTAGCTAAGGTGAGCACATGACTAATTATTTGGAATCTTGACAATCAGCTTTCACAATCAGTATAAAAGTGCAGAGGAGAGCCAATGAGAAACTGTAGTTCTCATTTCCTAATTTGTGAATTAGGAATGGTCACAACATAACCTTTGAGACTTTCAATCAATGAGCACCCATAGGTATCCCTCCCCAACTAATTTCAGCTCAACAAGCTTTACTGTGGTAGGGACTGGGAGTATGAAAAAGCAGCAGCTGATATGGTCTTTGTTCCTTTCTAGTTTAATCCCCACTTGGCCAAAGGGTAACTGAAATGCAGGAAAATCGATTGGCCATGGGTGATATCAGTTGATGAGTCTAGACAGGTAGTCAGTAGCAACACCTACAGCCCCTGCCTCACTCATCATGTACCAAAATCCCACTTCCTTTTTATAATGAAAGAGACATTGAATCAGCTGGTTTTGTTTTTGTTTATGCGTTATTTTTTAAAGACAATTTTTTGATGTTAATCAAATAGGACTTAAATATAATAAAGGTTATCTCCCTCGGTGTTTATTATTATTTTTAATTATTCTTTTTGGTAAAAGCAAGATAAAAGAACTCAGATATATATTCTCCTAATTAGAAAAAGTGAGAATGGTGAAAAGAACTTTCAGAAGCATGAAACATTAAGTAACAGTCATTTAACAAGTGATAACTACTTATATTTGGTTCCTTTGATAAGTGTGATTAAGGAGAGACAGTGCTGTATGTTGGAAATCTGTGAGCTTTAAGTTTGAATCTTGACTCTATTAATTTACTCACTAAATGATCTCCAACATGGTTATTTAATTACTTTTAGCTTCAGTTACCCTATCTATAAAATGGAGACAATAATGCCTTCTTTTGATAGTTAATCCAAGGATTAATGATAATGTAAAGAGGGTGCCTAATGCCTACCATAGAGCAGAGAATAACTAGTAGTGATTGCTATCATCGATACCATTGTAACTAGAGTCACTTTTTATTACTGTATTGAGTATTAACTTATTAGAATAGACCAAAATTAAGGTATACTTAAGAGCTGTTACATGTATTATCAACATTGCCATGTTTAGAATTGATAACATACGTAGTGTCATAACTACAGATATCAGGCAGTCTACTTTGTATTAGTACATATGAGGCCGTCAATAAACATTTGTTGAATAAATAAATATATATATTTAGTAACTTGGGCTACTTTTGCTTTCATAGCACAGACCCACTTTTCAAAAATCTGTCTAGTAATGTTGACATAAATAGTTTGCAAATATCTAAGAATTGCTACAAATATTCTTTTTATTTCTGCTACAAACCTATTTATTATCTACTACCCAGGAAATGCCAATCTTAGTAACCATGCTGAGCGGTGTCTGTTTCTCTAATTACACTATTGTGGTTTTACAAAGACAAGCATTTCATTTCTGAAAATAATGTTCTTCAATTAAAAATATTTTCTGGCCTTAACAGATCCAAAATTAATTTTACTTAAAAAATAAATTACAATTGTTTCAGCTGAACTTAGTGCACGGATATTCATGGCAAATTTCAGAAGTGATAGGAATGTACATTTTAAGATTGACAATCAGTGATGGAGTTTATGGGAGAATTAACCATCAAGATGAGGGTAACACTAGAACAGTCTGCCTCTAAACACTCAATGTTAGTTAGGGGACCACCATTAACACTCGGAACACTAATCATTATCTTGGAAAAAAGATTTTTTCTTGTTTTTATTAAATCAAGCTCAAAATAATAGTTTCTTTTCCACTCCAAGCAGAACTATAGCTAGGAACAACTTTTTATATCTAGGAAGCTTTGTGAAGGACTGTGTCATTTCGCCTATGATCTATCCAGAGGATATTCAGTGCCTTTTCATTTGTCTTAGCAATCTACAACCCCCAAGTGTCACTGATTTTACTCCTTTTCTTCATTAGAGTAAAAGTTGCCGATGGAAACCTCTAGTGCGGAAATTCTTTGTTTATGGAAGAAGTAAGTTCTGCCTGCCCACGAGGGGTTTGGGTTTCGACACACGGAGCCTCCTCGGCACATTGCCACATCTTTCTGGGGAGTTGGGGAAAACAACTTGTAATATTGACTTTGCAAAGATGGCCTGCGAGATTATTTTTAAAAGAAGCTGGTAGAGATTTAAGTCAAAATTTCTCAGTGAAAAGTCAATTCTAGGTGATAAATCCTATCACCGAGAAGTATTTCCTTTCATGGTCTAAAGAGAAAAGGCACTTGCTAAACTACACCTAAGTTTAACCCATTTTTTAACATCTGCTTAATCCTTTTCTCCCCCTTTATTTTTATTATAATTGTCTTTTTGTCTGAGAAGTTGATATCTACAGGTCTATGTCTGAATTACAGTAGATGTAAGTATTTTTCATATATGAATATTCAAAGTTAACCAAAGTAAATGATTTATGTGCTAATTAATTACATTATAATATAAAAGCAGGCCTGGCCTCACCTAGAACTTTGCTAAATCTAAATAGCTCTATAAAAGACACTGTAAGAATTTATGTGGTTATTCTTCAGGAAATTATTACTTATGCAATTGCCAGAAACAAGAGTGACTTTACATGCTTTGTTGTGATGACAGCTCTGATTCCTTGGCAGAGAAGTATGGGGCATTAAGGAGCACTTACACGCCAAGCCAATGACCTTAGGATGGCTGGATACATCCTTTCTAATTCAAGGTGGTGGGTTTTCGCACTGTTTGAAACTATCGGATAACCAGAATTTTATTTATTTTTTCTTTAATTTTTCCCCACCAATCTTACATTGTAACTTGCTTTGCTGTGTAGTTTAGCCATATCTGTTGGATAAGCACAGGAAGAGTGGGAAGAAAAATGCGCTTTGGTAAGCGACTGCCCTATTTCTCAATGCACATCGTGCTTTGCAGTGTTCACTTGTATCTCACGTGTTGCATATTTATAAGATAATAGAAAACTACCCTGATGGAACTGATAGAAATGAGTTAGAACTTGTGACAAGCAGCTGGATGAGGGGAGTGTGAATCTCCCAAATCCTGTGGATATAGTGTGCTTTCCTTGATCTTCCTGCCAAAGAAAGCCTGGAAAGCTAGGAAAGTCTGCAAGAGGTGTGCCAGCACAAAGTTGCTACAATTCATAAGTTCCAAAAAGTTTGCTTGAAAACAAGATTACAAATAGTTCACCATTTTAAACCAACGCATTGCTACAGGTTTCCTAGACTCATGGAGAAGAGAAATTCAAAAACTATCCCAGTAGATGACTTAGCGTGGAGAACTTCAAGTAGAATGCCTTTGGTTTGGGTCTCACTTTAATATGACGACGTAGAATTGTGTTTCTAGGTGAAGATCCATATTTTATAGGAACTGCTGGGAGTTTTCACAATTACATCCTCAAAAGACTAAATAGCACAAACAACAGAATTGTGAAGCAATAAAGTTGGTTATAGATGAAAACAGTCATGAGACACAAATTGTACCTTTGACCAAAATGTCCTTTTCCTTCCTTATCTACCCTCCTTCAACCAATCATCTTAATTCTTCAAACTCAGCTTGAAAATCTCCTCTACTAACAATGGGAATCTTTTGTGTACTGTTTGCTTTGTGTATATTTGCTCATAGAGTCCCCCCCAGACAATGTAATACACAAATAATATTACCTTGTTTTATAGAAAACTATGGTTCAGAGAAGGTACAAAAATTTCAAGTTGATCCTGAAAGATTTTTAGAAAGCATCAGGTTTTATTTCTGCATAATATTAAGGACTAAATTATATGAAACATTTTCTCCCTATAAAATACTTTAAGTGGCTAGGTAAAAATGAAACAAATGTCCTTTATAGTAGCATCAGAGGTAGCAAGAAGCATAGAAATCAAAGCAAAGAGGGAGAAAACTGCAGGAAGAAACCTGCCAGTCTCCACAACAGAAAGTGTGTGGTCACAATGATCACATAGGCCCACGGTGCATGCCCTGAGCTTCCACAGGGAGAGACAGAACTAAGACTATGGTATAGAAAGCCCTCTTACATGGCTGCAGCCTAGGACTAGAAAATTATTATCCCACTAGCCCTGGAAGTTATCAAGAAAAATTTTCTGTTTCACCTGATGAGGGTAGGGCTTTTGAGGTTTTTCTGCTACTTACAGGATCCTAAGACCTATTAAAATAAGGAAGTAACATGAAAGTGATCTTGAAAAAATAAAAGCCTGTTTATTTCTGCAAAGAAATTGAAAAGGGGATAGGGAGAGAAAGAGAGAGACAGGAGAATGGGCAAATCTTTGACCAAAGGAGGCACAAGAAATATATGAACATGAACCAGCTAGAGTGCATTGATTTTACTGGAATCTTGCTTTTGACAAACCATAAAGAAAGATTCATGAGTTAATCATGGATATTTAACACTGGTTGATTCTAGTAAGAAATTAACTTGATAAGTGTGATGTTGGCATTTTGATCATTTTTAGTCTTCTTATTTTGATGTACATGGCAAAATATTTATGCATGAAGTAATATAAAGTCTGGGATTTACTTCAAAATGACCTAGGATGTGGTGTGCGGACATGAAGGAAGTATAGGAGTATACAAATTAAACAAGATTGAGCAGAAGTTGATAATTATTGCAGCTTGCTGATAAGGTAGAGGCTCCTTGTACAACATGGCTATGCTTGAATTTTTCCATAATAAGTAGGTTAAGAAAAAAAGTGGCTCCAAGCCTGTGATACCACTGGGACCTATGGCAAGACAAAACCATCTGGAAAGGTTACACCCTCAAATAAGCCACACAAAATTATCACACAGAAAGGGAAGATGAACTTGCAAACAAAAACGAGCACATGCATGAAGAATTAACTTATTAGTGAAGGCCATCACATCCATGCATGTATGTGTAAACACATATACACACACATTCTAAAAATTAAGAGCCACAAAATTCCAAATAATGAGACTAACAGTCAGAGCTCACAAAAAGTGCATTCAACATAATTAAAGACATACGGAAAGGAATTTAAAACTTTGATAAACAACAGAGTATATATGGAATATATGAAAAAGTCAGTAACATCAAGAAGTTCAGGAATATATGAAAAAGTCAGTAACATCAAGAAGTTTTAGAATAGAAAGTAAAATTGGTGAAATTAAAACCTCAATGGACCAGTAAAAGGCAGATCCAACCTAACTAGAGAAGGGAAGAAGGAAGTAAAATATATCAGAAAACAACCCAAAATACAGCACAGAGAGAAAAAGATATGAAACATAATAGAAAAGTTAATAAATGGCAAAGACAGAACAAGAAGTTCTAAATGTATATGATAGTAGTTCCAGACAAAAAGACTAAAGAGGAAGAAAAATATATTTGAATAAAAAACTGAAATCTTTTAATAATTAATAAAAAAACACAAAAATATTAGATTCAGGAAACATAACCAGTCTGTAGTAGGGTAAACAAAGTTAAGACTCCACTTTCAGACACATTGTAGCTAAACTGTAGACCATCAAAAACAAAGAAAAACTCTGAAAGCAATCAAAACAAGCGATATATACACTTTCCTCTATGGAAGGAGTATAGAGATACCTCAAAGAACTGAAAGTAGACCTACCATTTGACCCAGCACTACTAAGTATTTACCCAAAGGAAAAAAGGACATTATCATAAAGACACCTGCATTTGAATGTTTAAACAGCACAATGCACAATTGCAAGGATGTGGAAACAACCCAAACGCCCGTCATTACATGAGCGGATTAACAACATATGGTATTCGTATACCATGGAGAGTTACTCAGCCATAAAAACATGATGATCTAGTATCTTTTGCAACAACCTGGATGGATGTGGAGACCACCCTTCTAAGAGAAGTATGGCTGGAATGGAAAAACAAACAGCACATGAACTCAGTACCAAGTTGGAGCTAGTCAGCCAACACCTGATGTGCACATATGGAAGTAAAACTCCACGGGAATCAAGTAGGTGGAGGGATAGGCGTTTGGGTTAATTCACACCTAGCAGGAGTAAGGCACACATTCTGGATGAAAGGCACACTTATAACTTTAACCTGAAATGTACAAAACAAACTATCTAGCCAAAATGTGTGTATCCCTGTAATATTCTGAAAAAAAAAAGAGAGAGAGACAGACAGACAGAGAGAAAAGAGGCATGTTACCTATAAAGGAATAACAATAAGATATTTAACAAACTTTTTAGCAAAAATCATGGAATAATATTTTCAAAAAGCTGAGAAAAAACAGCTGTCAACCCAGGATTCTCAGAGGAGTATTTTATTAGGTTATTAAGTAAGAAATGTCCAATTTCTTTAAACACTAAGTTTGACAGTTGCTATTTCTGACATTTAACTTTGACAGTTCTTATTTTGGGGTTGTGTGTGTGTGTAAAGGTACCTCCTCATTCTTTCAAATGGATGTTTTGCCTTGTGATTATTTTTCAAAAAAATTTTAGAGCATTTTTTGTGAAACCATGGATAAATCAAAAATTCGTGTATTTGTGAATATGAGTTCCATTGTGAAACCAATACAGTGCAGCCAGCTTGAGACATCAATGAAGTGTTTGGGAAGAATGTGGCTAATGAACACACAGTACATCTATGGCTTGAGAAGTTCTGTTCTGGTGATTTTATTCTTGAAAATGAGCTGCCTGGGTGACCTGAGGCCAAGATGGATATTGATGAGTGCAATGGCAGTGAATCTAGCTCAACCTACACATGAATTAGCAGCAAGGCCTGATGTTACTATTCCAAACAATATCGGTCCATTATATTCCAAACAAATAGGCCAGGTAACAAAACTAGATAGATGGGTTCTGCATGAATTAAATGAACATCAGAAGAGACAGCATTTTAAAGGTTGCTTTTCCTTGCTAGTGAACTATTTCTACACCATGTTGCTACAAATGATGAAAAATAGATTCTTTTAATTTAGCACAATGGTTGAATAAAGATCAAGTACTGAAACACAGACCAAAACTGAAGATGTACCAAAAAAATTCATAGTGTCTGCTTAGTGGTCCAGCACCACTATTATCCATTACAGCTTCATGAAACCTGGTCAATGGATTATGACTGATATTCCCTGCAACCAGCTGGATGAAATGATGAGGATGCTTGCAATTAAGCAGCTGAGATTGGTCAATAGAGATAGGCCAATCCTTTGTAAGATGATGCTGTCCTACATACAGTGCTGCTCAGAAGCTGGACATGGGAACTCTCTGTCACCAGACCTTGCACCAACTGACTACCACTTCTAAGCTTTGGATCTCTTCTTGCAAAAAAAAATATTTAATAATCAACAAGCTATAGAAAATACCTTTCACAATTTTATCACCACTCTCTCTCCAGACTTCTTCCTTGGTGACGTATGCAAGCAAGTTACCTTTAAGATGGTAAAGCTGGGAGGGGAGGGGCAAGATGGCCGACTGGAAGTAGCTTCCGACAGAGGCTCCTATCCAAAAGGAAAGATAGTGTCCAGAAAATGCCCAATTGATCTGAAGACTGGGAGCCCAGCCAAGAAAAAGAAGTGGTAACTGCAGGTCACCTCTGCTGAGGCAAGCTGTGACTCCAAGAAAACAAGTTTCAGGCAGAAAAACTGAACTAAAATCTTCTGCCATTTTGAACTTCCAGTACGCTCTTCCCCCCTTACCTGACAAACCAGAAGCTTGACCCTTGGTTAGCCTGAGAGAGGAGGGTTTGACCAGTGCCCACACTCCCTGTCTGCAGGACCAGGTGGCCCACCAGGTAAGAGACTCTGGGGTTGGGCCAGCTCCCCGTGAGTCCCCCACCCAGAGACCCCACTGGGACACCCACACGGCTCCCACTCTGCACCCCGCCAGGCCTTGGCCCACAACCAGCCACGGCCAGTGGACTCCACACTGTGCCCAGCCAGGCCTCTGCCTGCCACCCACATGGGCCAGGGACTCCACTGGGAACTCGCCAGGCCTCTGCCTATCCACCCGGGCCAGGAACTTTGGGAGCCATACAACCTACATCCTCCCGTATCCTCTCTGCCTCCGCACCGCACCATCAGTCTTGCCAGGGACTCTGGAGGCCACACGACCTATGCCCTCCCTCCAAAGCCCTCCTCCCAGCCAGAGACTGTTGGAGGCATGGGCTCCCTTTGCAAAGGCCACTGGTGCCAGGTACTCCCAGAACCATGTGCACCATCCCATGCCCTGCTGCTGGATCCGGGCATGCCACACTCTGGAGCTGCTCCCACAGCCAGAACTCCCTGGCTGGGGCAATCCCAGAGGAGCTACACAGGATCACTCCCTACAAAGATCCAGCAACAACAGAGTGATCCCACCAGGATCTAATCTTGGAGAGACATCGCCCCAACTCTGAGGATGGTCAGAGGCAATGGTAAAAAACAATCATGAGGAAGAATCAACAGAAAAAGTCTGGCACTATGAATAATCAGAGTAGATCAACTCCCCCAAATAACGACAAGGTAGATACAGCACAAGATGCCTTGCATAAGCAAATGGCTGAGATGTCAGAAATCAAATTCAGAGACTGGATAGCAAATAAGATCAGCGGAATGTAGGAAAAGATGGAATTAGAATTTCAAGCACTAGTCCAAAAGATGTCTCAAGAATTCAAAGACAAAATGACCAAAGATTTTGACACATTGAGACAAGAAGTTGCAGCCCTCAAAGATCTGAGAAATACAGTAGTATCCCTTAGTAATAGAATGGAGCAAGCAGAAGAAAGGATTTCCAACATGGAAGACAAAGTTTTTGAATGCTCCCAAACTTCCAAAGAGTTTCAGAACTCCAGGATGACTCCATCTGAATAAGACATCCACCAGACACATCATAATCTATTTTACTAAAATTAATATGAAGGAAAAAAACTCTGAAAGCAGACAGAGGTAAGAAAACCATAACCTACAAGGGGAAGAATATGAGATTAAGCTGCAGATCTCTCTGCTGAAACCTTTCAAGCTAGAAGAGGTTGGTCATCGACTTTTAGTCTCCTAAAACAAAATAACTTTCAACCCAGGATCCTGTATCCAGCTAAACCGAGTTTCATTTATGATGAAGAAATTAAATACTTTAATGACATCCACATGTTGAAAAAATTTGTCATAACCAAACCAGTTCTCCAGGATATTCTCAGACCTATCTTCCATAATGACCAGCATAATCCTCCACCACAAAAGTAAACTCATTCAGAAACTTTTGATCAAATTCCAACTTCTACAGTCACAAAAAGATTTAAAATGTCCAACGGACTTTCGAAAGGTTTACCAATATTCTCAATTAATGTGAATGGTTTAAATTGTCCTCT
The DNA here is from genome assembly GCA_963573935.1 of Arctocebus calabarensis. Lineage (NCBI taxonomy): Eukaryota > Metazoa > Chordata > Mammalia > Primates > Lorisidae > Arctocebus > Arctocebus calabarensis. The sequence continues at coordinate 14,707 of CAUYON010179956.1, forward strand.
AAAGAGGCACAGGTTGGCTGACTGGATACAAAAACTCAGGCCAGATATCTACTGCATACAAGAATCTCATCTCACCTTAAAAGATATAGACTCAAGGTGAAGGGATGGTCATCTATATTCCAGGCAAATGGAAAACAGAAAAAAGCAGGTGTTGCAATCCTATTCACAGATACAATAGGCTTTAAACCAACCAAAATAAGGAAGGATAATGATGGATACTTCAT
>CAUYON010179958.1:0-35167 GCA_963573935.1 Arctocebus calabarensis
GATCAAGGAAATGCCATGAAGGATATCTGTAACAGTATGATCAAAATATTTCTGAATGTATATGAATCGTGCCCTGTGATTGCACCAATGTACATAATTATGATTCAATAAAATTATTAAAAAAAATAAAAAATAAAAAAATAAAATAAAATATACCAATCACTCAACTGAGTCTTTCTGGGCATTTATACACTAAGTTAAATTAGGAATCCACTAATTTTTTTTCTAGTTGGCTTTGCTATAACTAAAGAGAAGTCTGTGTCCATAGACCAACTGTGGTGGTGATGTCTCAGAATGTTTAGTGTCTATAGATAGGTCATATCATTCTGGGAGTAGACAGGGTAAATCTGCCCATCTTTCCATTAATTATTGAAGGTACTTGCTCACCTTCAAATAGAGAAGAAGCTGTCTCCTCAAAGAATTAGTGGGATATATTGAGAAAGAAGATGGATGAGAGGGCATTCTTTATTTTTAAGACAAAAACAATTGCGTTTTTCACTATATTGGTGGTAATCATTGCAGTTTTTTTGTATTCATTTGGTAACAAGGTTTTTTTTTTTAATGTATATATTTTTTTTAATAATTTTATTGAATCATAATTCTGTACATTGGTGCAATCATAGGGCACGATTCATATACATTCAGAAATGTTTTGATCGTACTGTTACAGTTAGCCTTCACGGCATTTTCTTGATCACTATATAAGACATTGATACTCTACATTTAATAAGTTTCCCCAGTACCCTGCTAAGATGCACCGTAGGTGTGATCCCACCAATTGCCCTCCCTCCACCCATACTCCCCCCTCCCCTCCCCTCCCTTTCCCCTTTCCCTGTATTCCTATAAATTAGCTTCATATTAGGGCTGAGTACATTGGATACTTTTTCTTCCATTCTTGAGATACTTTGCTAAGAAGAACATCTATACTCTTGAATCTTTATTCCCCCTCCCTAACGCTTATAAAACTCCAATGACCTTCCAATGGTGCTAACTGGTTGTATGTTCTGTAACTTTGGAATAGATTCATAACAGGAGTGCCATGTGTGGTTGTGCAGACTGTGAGAGGCACAACTCATAATCGGGGTTCTCTAGATGCTTCTGATTTATATAAGACATGCATTTTACAATGTGCAGATACCAGGGTAGTATGAGAAGAAAGACACTGGCGGGTTGCATAGGATGCACAAATAACTTCTGCTTGGAAATTACCAAAGAAGCTCTATGCCATGTGTCTGTCTGCTCATGCTGCTGTAAGAAAATAACAGACTGAGTGGCTTATACAACATACATTTGTTTCTTGTGCTTCTGGAGGCTGGGATGTATAAGATCAAGGTGATGACCTTTATGATTCTTGGTGAGGACTCAGTTCCTGGCTTGCATAAGGCTGTTTTCTCCCATGGGGGGAGAGAGAGAATACAAGTTCACTAGTGTCTCTTTTATAAGGGTACTAATCATGAGGTCTTCAGCCTCATAACCTCCTCTCACCCTAATAACCTTCGAAAGACCCTGCCTCCAAATACTATCATATTGGGGTTAGGTCTTCAACATATGAGTTTGGATGGGACTCAAACTCAGTCCATAATACCACATGAATGTCACTTCCTAGAATCATGAAGTGTACAATTTTCACAATGTTTGTTTCCTCTCTTTCTCTCTGGAGCATCCTTCATCCTTATTTCTTACTGTACCATATTATTTCACTCATCATTCAAGACTTGCTTCACATTCTAACTCTCCACTATTTCTTTGAAAATGCATACTGAGAACTAGCTATTCCAAAGGCACTATCATAGCTATTGGGACTATATAGACAACTAAGATATGTGTCTGATCTGTCTTGCATTACAATCTAGAGGAAGAGATAAATACCAAATGTAAAAAAAATAGATGTAGTGATTAAGTTCAGACAAGGAAAATTAGTAATACAAAAGAGAAGACAACTCATTCTACCTGAAGGAACTCAGAGTGGCTGTGAGGTGGATAGAATGGAGAAAAATAAGTTTTGAGCTGAATCTTGAAGAATGAATAAACATTTAGTAAGCATATTTGCAGGATGTGGGCCTGAAAACATTGAGGCAAGGCATGGTGATAGACCATGAACGTCCTTTATGACCCTGAAGGGTTTGAAACTTATCTATAAAAAGTAGGGAGCCATTGAAGAAAGATGCTATGCTTTCAAAATATTGTGGTGGTGATTTGAGACATACAAGTCCAGAGTAATAAAGACATGTTAGGTGACAATTGCAAGAATCAAAGAAGAGATGGTTGGGTCTGAATTAAGTAGGTAGCAGTGGAAAGAATTTGGGAATGAATATGAGAAATCTTATAAAATAGCTGCAATATTTTACAGGACGAGTGGAAGGGACAGGCTCAAGGGCCTCTCAGTTTTCTGACTTAAGTGATTTGGTTTTGCCATAAGTTGGGATTGTAATAAAAACAGGGGAGTAGATCTGTCCCAGGTGGGTGGGGTGGCACATGGATAGGAGATGAGTTGATTATTGAACTGCCATGGGCCTGGATGATGAGATTGGTGTGGTCTACACATTGTGTCCTGGTAGGCAGTTGATGAGTCTAGGGCACAGGACAGGTTTGGGCTTAAAGTGTAATCTTCATGATTATTTTTATTTAGAGGTTGATTGACACCATGGGAGTGTAAAGAATAAGCATAAGTGAGTGCCAGGGATGAAGCCCTTCAAATTACTAATTTTTTTTTTTAAGACAGTCTCACTCTGTCATCCTGGATACAGTGCAGTGTTGTCACAACTCACAGCAACCTCAAACTTATGGGTTCAAATGATCCTCTTGCTTTAACCTCCTGAGTAGCTGGGACTATAGGTGTCCACTACAACAACTGGCTAATTTTTCTTTTTCTTTTCTTTTTTCTTTTTTTTTTTTTTTTGTAGTGACAGAGTCTTACTTGATCGCCCTGGGTAGAGTGCCGTTACATCACACTGCTCACAGCAACCTCCAACTCCTGGGCTTAGGTGATTCTCTTGTCTCAGCCTCGCAAGTAGCTGGGACTACAGGTGCCCGCCACAATGCCCGGCTACTTTTCAGTTTTGCAGTTCAGCCGAGGCCAAGATGGAATCTCTCATGCTCATACTGGTCTCAAACTCCTGAGCTCAGGTAATCCACCTGCCTTTGCATCCCAGAGTGCTGGGATTACAGGAGTGAGCCACCACACCTGGCCCAAATTACTAATCTTTAAGGAGTAGACCAGAAGATGTAAAACCAAAAAAAGAGGAAAAAATAGTTAGTGAGGTAAGAAAACAATAATAACAGCAACAAAAAAGCAATAATTATTTGAAAGATTTTTAGAGGAAGGGCAAAAATAAATAAGTTAAAACCTGAAAGAATCCTTCCAAGTTGCAAATGAGTCACAGCTTCAGGGAAACAGTGAGGCAGAACCCCAGGAGTGATTGGGAGGTTGAGATAAACTGATAAAAGAATATATAATCATTAAAGGAGTTTAATTATAAAAAGAACGAGAGACATAGGGGGGTAGAGAAGGAGGATGTATTATTATTATTCTATTATGATTATTACTAGTATGAGACCTTGACCCTGTTTATAGCCTACTTCAAATATGTTTAAAAAAGAAAAGGCTAGTCAATATAGCTCAGAAGAATATCATAAAGGTAAAACTGCCTTTTGGGAAGAGGAGATCAAATATAGAAAATATAGGAAGAAATTAGCATTGAACTAAAAAGAGATGCTTCTTTTTTGACATAGACATGAAAACAATGGGAATAAGTATATATTTAAATAAGTTATAAGTTTTTAGGCTCACAGGTAAGATGGTAAGGGAGTTCATGCCTGATAGCCTCATCATTTTATTCCATAAACTTAGGAGACATGATCATCACTGAAGTTGCAGCAGGAATGGAATAAGAATCCATCTTTACACTCAGCATTTTACATTGTGAAGTGTAAAGAAACCATGGACTAACCCCTGTGAGAGAAGGAAGAGACACCTGAGCAATATCAGGTGTCAAATAGCACAGGTTTTGCCACTGAGTTGGAGTCTACAGATTTTTTAGCAGCAATAATACACACTGGTATGTAGTATCCCATAGCCACACTCAGCAATTTGAATGCAGGTGTGGGGAAGGCAGGTGGCTGGGTTTACAATGGCGGGGAATTGACACAGAAAGGTTAGGGTCTAAAGCCTTTGAAGTGCTAGTAAGAGAGTAATTTAGGAGATTCACTGTGAATCTAGATTGGGGAGAAAAAGAAAAGAAACCATCGAAAGAGTGATAAACTGGAAGAAAAGGGAAAGATTTAAGGAACAATAAAATTGAAGAGCAGGTCGACAAAGGGAAACATAAGGACTCTAAGGATGGGAGATGACGGCTAGATCTTGGAGTTCCGGGATTCACCATTCCAGAAATGATGGTATTCCAAGGTCCAGATTCTGCCATATGTTTGGATTCTTAAAGTGGAAAAAGGACTTTGGGGTAGGTCAAAGGTCTTAGGATCAGTTTCTTAGATGGGCATCTACGTGCATGATATGATCGTGGGTATTCTTGGGAGGAGTGGGGCACAAGTGAAGATTGTGAGTCATACCAGAATGCTCAGTGATGGGGGATGTGGGGTGCAGGAGGAGGGTAAATAGTGAGCAGGTGAGCATTGATTCAGCTCAGCATTTACAAAGTGTTATTCACAGATACAGCTTCACTTAATCTTCACAACCTATGAGGTAGACATGACTGTTAGTCTAACCTTACAGATAATGAAACTGAGGTTTAAGTAGAGACTTGCTAAACAAAAATCACTCAGGCCGGTAAGGCACAGAGCTGGAGTTCAAGTCCATATTTCTGACTATAGATCTCATGTTCTTTCCAGGATAATATGCAGTCTTAGCCAAGATAAATTTTACCCCTCAGGGCACATATTTCACAGTACTCTAAAGATATAATGCCTTAACCCAAACAAGAATGACTGTGTATGTGAAATTTAAGACCCATTAATTAGGTAAGGGATGTATTTCCTGAAGCCTTAAAGTATTTATTGAAAGTATTTCCCTTAGTATGTGCCAAAGAAAACAAAAGGCTTAATATGTACATCATTCAAAATCCCTCCTCAGCTGCCTCAAGGCAAGAACTGACCCTCAGTATACAGTAGGTGATTCTTGATGGATACTGAATGAAAAGATTTACCAAGAGAAAATATAGTAAAATCATGTTTTTGAAATATTTAGCTCCCTCCACCCCTGATGTTTCCCCGTTTCCTTTTTTTTTCTATACAAACTAACAGTTATCTGTATTCATTATTTGATGGAAGGACAAAATGCTTCTGAGCCTCTTTCAAAAATCCTTCAGGAAAGATTTGGAGGAAATCCAAAATGTTTGGGAAACACATGGATTGATGAGTTAGGTGTTTCCCATTATACACAGTAGAAAAACATTCCTCCAGGCTTGGGAAGGGAACACGTAATGAAAAGGAGCTGATAAGAAGGAGAGAGTTCTGTGGACAGAGGATAGAGAAGGACCCTGTAACTTTTTATGTAATGTCGGCCCAGGAAGGTGGTTTCAAGTCTGTTGTAGTCTCAAGAGCAGAGGATGGATCCAGTCCTCTAAACAGAGATGCCTAGAGTATCTGAAGGCAGTCTTTAGAAGATGGCTGAAAAGCAGCACAAGAATTCCTTTGACATTAGGTGGGAGAAGGAAGGAATGGAGAAAGCTTCTACACTTAGAAGAGCCACTGAGACAGGACCAGAAGGTGTTGCAGTGAGAGACGGAGTGGGTAGATGAATGAGGCCTAGACAGCACTGCCCCTAGAGGCTTGGCCTGCAGAAGCCCCCTCCACAAGTCTTAGATTCAAACTGGGGAAAGGAGAGAAAGCACATAAAGCTTCTGCCACCCTAGCAGAATATGGCTTGAAATTCAGTTTAAGTTTAGTTAAAACATAGCAGTTAAATTTCTTTCACATCTCAATTTAAGGCCTCAGATTTATATTAGCTAAACTGCCCTTTATGCTGTTTGTCAGATTCATTCTTTTGTGTCTTGAGACTCCAACCAGGTACACATACTGCGACCAAAAATGTTCTAATGCACCCTTATATCTCCTTCAGTACTCACTGGTCACTCAATCATTCAAACAGGTGCTTGTAGAGTACCTACAAGTTTTCAGGACAACTTTGTGTTAAGGACACATCTTTGAACAAAATAAAGTTTGTTCTTAATCTCAGGAAACTCACAGTCTAGAGCAAGAGACAGACAATATTCTTTTTTGGGGGAGGGGGACAGATTCTTATTATGTTGCCCTCAGTAGAGTGTGTGACGTCACAGCTCACAGCAACCCCAGACTCTTGGGCTTAAGTAATTCTCTTGCCTCAGCTTCCTAAGTAGCGTCATTATAGGTGCTTGCCACATGTCCAGCTATTTTTTTGGTTGCTGCTGTCATTATTGTTTAGCAGGCCCCAGCTGAGCTTGCCCTAACTGCAGAGCTACTGACGCCAAGCCAGAGACAGACAATATTCTACAGAACAAATATATGACATATTAGCTGGTAATAAGTGCAGTGAAAAATGTGAATCAAGGCTCAAGGACATCTAAGGTGCTCACTACTTTTGAATACATGATACTTGCTCAGTAAAATTGCACAACTGAATTGTCTGGAACTCCTGCTCTTTGAAGTACTGGCAATAGTTTTAATAAAATAAGAGCATTTTTTTCAAGAAAGCCAAAGTAGGCAAATGAGAGAAGCAAAGATAAGATCCATACACAAAACAAACCAGAGAGAGAGAAGGGGGGTGGAGTCTCAGTGTGTGACACATCTTGTACCCTCAATGAATCCCCCCCCAAAAAAACTTCATTAACAAACTGCCAAAATAGTAAAAAGGAAAATCACAAAACAAAATTTATTTTCATTAATTCAAATCCAAATAAGTCGGATTCCAAAGCCTGTGAAGTGCACAGCATTATGAGAAAATAGCATAAGATTTGGCTCTAAATTGCTTTTTCAGAGTTTTCTAGTTTTATTTCCTGCTGCAAGACCTACCTTTTCTTAACTTTTTTGAGCGTTAGTTTTCTAAATATAAAAGGAGATTAGTAATTCCAGAATCACTCGGTTGTTGGGAAGATGCATTTAATGATAATTTTTTTAAATACTATGATAATATCATGATATAATCACTCACTGCACTATAATTATTAAAAATTAATTTTTCTAGGATGAGTTCACCAACTCAATTGTCAGACCTCATAAGTTGACAACTGTGATGGCTATTCCAGAAAAGGAGTTCCAGAATTGCTCTGATGGGTGGCCTAGGCACTGGCATTGGTGCATAGCTTTCCAGGGGGAGTTCGTTGAGGGGACTGCAGTGATATTCAGCAATGAGGTCTGCAACACTTATTCTAGGATGCATTCACAAACTTAATTGTCTGTCCTTGTATGTTAAAATATATCTTTTTAGTATTCTGCTTTTGAAGATAGGGCTCTGAGTGTTTTGCTTAAATGTACATAGCTAATAGAGAAATTTGCCAGTAACTCAGAGCAAGGTTCAGTGGGAAGAGAAACTTTTTAGCAGATGAGGGCTTTTGGCTTCCCCAAATTGCATATAAATGTAGCCACACTTTTCTGCCCCTGTGTAATACCAACTTTGGCGTGGGGATCCTGAATAAGGCATTGTAAATAGAAAGACAAAAATACAGAAGGGAAAAGAACTTGGCCATATTTAATCCATCTCTATTTACTCCAGATTTAGACCCATATCCCACCCCCAGACAACTAAATTCTGAAAAGGGCATTGTTGTCATAACTTATTTCCTTGAGACCATTTGCAATAAAATCTTCCTGTAGCTAAAATTTTCCCAGAACAGCGCCTTGAGAAACTAGTTGGGTTTCTTCTCCAATAACACCTAAAACTGTCAATTAATTATCCTATGAACAGATTCTAACCACAAAGGTAGTAAATGGCATTAGAAAGCAGACTGGCGAAAGGCATAAATGTTTTCATCAACACCGAGTGAAACTTAACGGCTGCTGAGAGGGCCAGGGCTGGTGGGAACACAACAGACAGGGAGCAGCAGTCCTGGGCCATGCACCTCCCTGGGGAGCTCTGTCTTTTAAGGTGCCACGGGGATCAGTTAATAAGGCCAGTCTGAGGTCCCCGGGTTATGTCTGAAAGAGGAAACAACAAAAATCTTCATGGGAAAATTATGTGAAAATGAAAATAGCCAGAATATACAAGTATTATCTAGTACCCTAGGGAGATTGTAAGTATAGCTTGGAAAAAAAAAAGTGGGGGATAAAGATAATGGAAAAAAGAAAAAAGAACTGGATTAGAAGTTTAGTCCCAGCTGTGCTAGGATATGTCAGTGTGTAGCTATCTTCCTTGGGTCTTGGTTTCCTCCCTGTCAATGTCACATCCAATTACATTCTATAAGATACCTTCAGGTGCTGGGATTCTGTGGTGCTCCTTTCAGTTCTCTGGATTATAAGCAAAATAGATGCAAAAGATAGCACAGATGAATCTGAAATGTATGGAAAGAGGGGGAAATTTTGCCAGTTGATAGCGAGCTGAGAGTTGAGATTTCTACCCTCCCCTATCTCCCACCCTGCATACCAGCTGTATACCTCAGAGAGAATAAAACTGATGATTTTAGATCCTCAAGGAGACCCTAGGCTTGAAGAATCCTCTTTGACTGTGAAACTTTTTCGACCTTATCCTCCCAACCACCAATTCCCCTCCTGTGGGTATTCCATTTGTCGTAAGCATTCCTACTTTGCTTTCAATATGTCCCTATCTCCCACCTCAAAATCTCATTATTTTATAACTGTCCCTTTAGTTGTCCTAACTGTATTAGACTGGACTAAGATTTCAGCTCCCTGATGAAAATAACTGTATCTTAATCACTGTGGTATACTCGATGTCTATGACAATACTTCACTTGTAGTAAAAGCGCCAAAAAATACGTGCTGAGCAAATGGGAAAATGAATGGCTATGTTGAAAATGAAATTTGAGCATAGAAAAAAAGGGAAGGGTAACTGGCAACAGATTACCTTTCAAGCCAGGTGTGCTGACTCACGCCTAGAATGCCAGCACTTTGAGAGGTCACGGTGGAGGATCACTTGAGGCGAGGAGTTTGAGACCAAATTGGACAGCATAAACTGGAGCATAAATTGGACAGGAAAACCTCATCTCTACAAAAAATTAAACAAAAAAAAATTAGCCAGGAGTGGTGGCATGCACCTGTAGCCCTAACTACTTGGAAGGCTGAGATGGGAAGATCATGTAAGCCCAGGAGTTCGAGGTTGCAGTGAACTATGATCACACCATTTACACCCCAGCCCAAGCTACAGAGTATGATCCTGTCTCAGGAAAAAAAAAAAATTACCTTTCAAAATTTTTCACATCTGAGATTGTTAAAATTTTATTAATCCAGTTAATCAAGTTGTTTTCATAACGCCAATGTAATTTTGTGATTATGCTCTTCCCTATCCACCCTCACCACTGTTTTCTCAGATTTGCACTAATTTATTTCATGCTTTGACCTTTCTCCCTCTCTCTCCTTCAGTGCCAGGATATCAGCCTTCTTCAGCCTTCTCTTCCCTCAGTACAAATATGAATTTTTTGCTCCTTAGTTATGGGATGACAGTTTAGGATATAAAAGAATCTTTTAAACTGATTTCAAAATCTCCTAGGAGATTTACTTTTCTTTGTGAACTCCTCTTAAGCAGGGATGCTATTGCAATTAATGGCACACCAAAATCAGTTTTAGTAATACTCTTCTTATTGGACAGATGTGTGTCTTCCTGCTGACTAAATCAGTCAGCACAAGCCAACTCATCAGCTTCTTCTTCCTTCTTCCTCCTGCTCCCACACTTCACTTAACTCTAGAGATGATGGTCTCTAATTAATTCCTGATCATTGATTTGCAGTGTTGATTTAGCTTAGAAATAAAACAATCAGAGAAATGGTGTGTAGATTTCAGAGCACTCTGACACCTGGAAGAAGCAGAAAACACCTTTTTTTTTTTTTATTAGAAAGGTTCCACAAAAAATTAGTTCACCTTAAAAGGATGTTATGGGTCACTTAACATAACCGATACTCAATTTATCCCTATCCTTGAGTGTTCCTGATCAGAATAATGTAACACTTTCATCACAAATGAGATTTCTATCTGCAGTGAAATGGTGTAGTGGTGTAGCTTAGAATTAAAGAACATTACATATGTTCCAGCTCTTTCATTTTTACAGATGAAGAAACTCAGGCCCAGGATGGAGTGACTTACCCAAAGTCACAAACAAAATTGGTGGTAAATTCAGGATTAGAATCCATGTCTATACATACAAAGCAATGTAAAGACTTTTTTAAAACAGCTCCCATAAATACTAAAATTCACACCTTTCATATTATTTCTTGTTTCTTTTCAATTTATCTTCAGAAAGGCCTGAGCAAAAACACTAATATGCAAGTGGGGAGTGTGGTGCATTTGGATAGGCCCCACTGCCACAAATTTGGTTCTTAGATTAGTTCCTAATCCCAAGTAGAAAATAGAACTCAGAGAACTGGGTCCATCAGACAGACACAATCGGATGTTGGGAGTGGAAGACAGGAAATGTCTGGAACAACATTTGCAAGTCTATGTTTTAAAGAATACTTGTGATCAATAAGATGATGATTATGGACCAAAAAAAAAGGAGAGAGAGATGTGATCTTGGTCAAATCAATTGAGAAATATTGAAATAAATAAAGTTAATGTATTTTTATAACTTTTTCTCCACAAAAGGACCCTGTAAAAGAAGATTATAAGATAAGACATGAATGGAGAAAGTATTTTCAAACCACATATCTGACAAAGGACTCTTAACATAGAATTTATAAAGAGTCCTTAAAACTCAAAACAAACAATTAGAAAATAGGCAAATGACATGAAAAGATATTTCATGAAGAATACAGGTGTCATGAAGCAGCCCAAGTGCCCATCGACCATGAATGGATTAACAAACTGTGGTACATGTATACCATGGAATATTATGCAGCCATAAAAAAGATGGCGACTTTACCTCTTTTATGTTTACATGGGTGGAGTTGGATCATATTCTTCTTAGTAAAATGTCTCAAGAATGGAAAAAAATGCCTAATGTACTCAATACTATTATGAAATCAATATATGATCACCTACACTTTCATATGAACGATAACAATTATAGCCCTGAAAGAAATAGAGAAAAGGAGGGCAAGGGGAGGGAAAGTGGGTGGATGGGTTGAGGAAGGGCAATCGGTGGGACTTCACCTACTGTGCATATTGCAAGGGTTCATGTCAAATATACTAATAGTAGAGTATAAATGTCTAAACACAACAATTAAATAAGTGAGGTTAATGCTATGTTAACAAGTTTGATGCAAACATTCCAAATTGAATATAAAATCAGCACATTGTACCCCATAAATGCAGGAATGAACATAATTATGATCTAATAAAAAATACAGGTGGAAAATAGACACATGAAAAGATGTTCAATGTCTTTCATCATTAAGGAAGCGAAAATGATTCCCACAGTAAAATATCACTACGTATCATCTAGAATGGTTATAATCAAAGCAACGCATAGTACCAAGCATTGGCAAAGATGTGGAGAAACTAGATCTCTCACACGTTACTGGGAATGTAAAGGAGTGCAGCTACTCTGGAAAATTATTAGGCAATTTTCTAGAAAACTAAATATACACTTAACATACAACCCAGCAATCGTGCTTTTAGGTGTTAACCTCAGAAATACAATAAAAACATATGTCTTACTAAATTGTGGTATATGTATATCATGGAATACTAGACAGCATTAAGAAAAATGGAGACTTTACCTCTTTTATGTTTACATGGATGGAGCTGGAAAATATTCTTCTCAGTAAAGTATCTCAGGAATGGGAAAAAATATATCCAATGTACTCAGCACTACTGTGAAACCAATTTATAATCACTCACACTTACATATGAAAAATGAAACACAACTATAGCCTAGGATGGAGAAGAGAAGGGAAGAGTGGGGGGAATGAGGGGTGTGGGTCTATAGAGGGAGGGTTCATAGGGGGACCACATCTATGGAGCAAAATGCAAGTACAAGTTGGATCTATCAAGTGTAGAACACAAATGTCTTAATACTGTAACTGGGTAAAAGAGGTGAAAGCTATGTTGATTAGTAGCATGTAAGCATTCCAGTTTGTACAAATAATCAATGCATCGAATCTCATAATGGCATAAATTTATGGCATAAAATGGCAATAATTTATTTATGATCTATGTACAAATGACTTAAAAAAATGAAAAAATCTGAATAAAGTATGGACTTTATTAATAATAATTAAAAAAGAAAAAACATATGTCCATGTAAAATATGGATATTAATGTTCATGGAAGCTTTTAATAACCAGAAATTGAAAACAACTCACATGTCTTTTAATGAGTGAATATTTAAATAAATGGTGGTACATACAAAGGGACAATTGATCCATGCATCAACTTGGATGGATCTCAAGGGAATTGTGCTGAGTGAAAAGATGTCAATCTCAAAAGGTTATTTTATTATTCATATTGTACAGTTTAGATGTATGATATAGATCCTAAGCTCCATTTATATAAGATTGCAAAAGTGACAAAATTATAGAGCTGGAAATCATGATCAACAAAGGCTAAGGATGAGGATGGCTATAACTCAGAAGGGGTTGCAGGATATTTAGACTGGAATCATAAATCTGGGACCATCACAATACAGATGGTATTTAGGAACATGAGATCACATGAAGTCACTTTGGAACAAGGGAAGATAGAAGAAGTGAGAAGTCCAAAGACCAAACTACAATCCCAAATACATTCAGAATTGATGAGAAAAGAAAGGATCAGCAAAAGAATCTAAAAAGATACAGCCAGAAAGTATATGAGTAGTGAGATTTGGGATGATTTTTCTCTCTTTTTAAATATTTTCTTCATGGTGATTTTACTACTTTAAAAATAAAAACAAGTTCAAATACACCTTCTTGGATGTGCTTGTAAATTCCATGAAGACAGAGCAAATCTATTGCTTTCTCTGGGTTACTTTATGTACTCCATCTCCTCTGAGAAACCAGTATTCTTTGCAGAGAGAGAGTTCGTTAATTCAAGGAATAGACTAGCTAAGGCATTTCATAGGCATTTGTAGAGGATTGGGTTCATCTTGTATATATTTGTGTTGTCTTACCTAAATGTAACTTAAAGACAAAAGGAATAAATCTGAAATGTATTACTAGAGAACTTTCAATATTCAATGTTTGCCTCCTCTATATTCTAAACTTTGCAAGGTCAAGGACAGGATAGTCCCTTTCTAGTTCTTTGCACTGTGTCTTCCACTTAGTAAAGTTTTAGAATATTTGAAACATTTAGGTCTAGTTAAGAGCCCCCAAACACTCAAATGTTACATTTTATGAAAACTCTTTTGCTAATGACTAAGGCCTGGGAAGAACTTATCTATAATTTTTACATGTCTAAATTTTTTTCCCTTTTATGGACAGAATTTTCTACATCATAAATCCAAATGCTTAGGGAACCTTACGAGTTATTTATTCTTACCCTCTTTGCCAATCCTCTTATGTTGAATTACTAACTCAATAGAGCTTAGCTGAAACTGGCACTTTTCTAACACCAATAATATTTTCTTTTATTTTCAGGACCTTTCTGCCAAGAGCTTAAAAAAATACTGAGGTAAGCAGGAAAATTAATTTCCTCTCTAAAGGCCATATCTTGAAAGTTCACATCAAAATTTGCATCAGCCACAGTAGGGCTTTCTCCATTCTCACCATACATGACTTCAGCAACTTTTCTTTAGCAGAGGGTTAAGGAACCTGGGTTCTATTTACAGACAAGTTATTTAATAATGAAGCTATAATCTTACCTCAATTATAATGCCATTATACCATGTCATCTGCATTTCATAAGTTGGCTGTGACTACACTTGAGACAATGTCCATGAAAATGTTCAAGACATATTGATGGTCAAGACCATTGCCCTAAATATAAATACTATATTTCTTGCAGGTTGGTCTTTGGCTGTCTTTACTCTTTGCACTCATTGATGATAATTGCAGTGATTGTGTCCATAAGACTAAATCTGCATCTTGTGCCTCATTCTCTCTCCTGCTTCTGGTCAAGGTAATCAGTATGTTGCTTTTCAACACCACAATCTAAAACATGTCTGCAGAAAGGCTTAGGACTCAACTGAAAGAATCCAGTAAGTGAGGCCTGGTGTTCTGAGTCTGCTGACATTCATTAGGTGAAAAAGTTGAGTACTTCCAGCCTCAAGCCTATATTATTCTAAAAACAGTGGCACTGTTTATTGTACCTACCAACAGGAATGTTGTGTACTGAGGCAGGGGTAGCTGAGAGCAGGCAAAGGAAAAAAATTATGAAGAAGAGAATACTATCTAGCACTTTCTAGAGCCCCATGGTATTAAATCATTTAACTATCACAAAAACTTGCCTGGCGATTACCATTATCTTCTTTTTATAGAAAAGGAAACTGAGGCATGGAAAGAGTAGGTGATTTTCTTTTTCTTTTTTTTTGAGAGCCTCAAGCTGTTACCCTGGATAGAGTGCTGTGGCATCACAGCTCATAGCAACCTCCAACTCTTGAGCTCAAGAAAGTCTCTTGCCTCCGCTTCCCAAGTAGCTGGGACTACAGGCGCCTGCCACAACACCTGGCCATTTTTTGGTTGCAGCCGTCATTGTTGTTTGGTGGACCCGGGCTGGATTTGAACCCACCAGCTCAGGTGTACGTGGCTGGTGCCTTAGCCCATTGAGCCACAGGAGCCGAGCCTGTCGGTGATTTTCTTAAAGAAATATTGAAGGTTTGGCAGAAAGTTGGAGTCATGGTTTAACCTTCTGAAAGGAAGACTTTCTTCCCTACTGAGAAAAACCTAAATTAAGAGAATGTTGGCAAACACGATTAAGAGAGCTTACTGTAGAGCTGATAGAAAATGATGACCAAAACTAAAAGCCTCCGTAAGTAAGAATTCATTCTTTTTGAGAGCTTATGAGCTATGGGGTGACTTCACTTAAGAATGTTCATTAAATTGAATGGCAGCACAGGCACATTTCTCTCCTTCCTCCGTCGTATTTTGGGTCCTGAGTTTTATAAAGAGACTGGGCTTTCTCGCCTCTTCCTCTCATCATGAAGCAGGTGAACCAGGGCAGTTGTTCCCGGTTGGCAGAGGTGGACCACGCCTCGGCTCCTTTCTCCACCTTTGGATGGGCAATTGGACTCAACTGCTCCACCTATAGGTGGCACATTTAGAGTGAGGTGTGAAGATGGTCACGGATTGGTTTCAGTCTGAATCTCAAATCCAGTTTTACCAAAGAAACTGTATTTTCTGTTTTCCCAAACAGCCATCAATAAAGCTAACTTGCTGCCTTCTGTTTTTCTATACCTGTGAGAATCCTAGGGAGAACAAAAGGAATTAACAAGGAAATTCTAATAGAATCACCAATGGGGGTGAAAATAAACAGCGTATGTTTACAGAACTTTGTTTTCCTAGAGAAATGCTTACTCCTGATATTTTGAGAACTTCCCTGTTTGACCAGTGCTTAAAGAAACACTCAGAGCACAAAGCACCCAGTTCATCTCTCTGAGCCATAGATTCCTTATCTATAAAATAAGGATTAGGGTAGTTTATTTTAAACAAGGTTATTGCTCTCTCCTACCTCCACTTAGGCTCATACGGGACATACATAGAGCCTGGTGATAATCAAAACTCCTTTGGGGCCTTGGGGAAACCCTGATAGAGTGTCAGACATCATTAAGGTGAAAGAGTAAAGAGAAACACCAGGAGCCTTTGATCCCTGGGCCTGGTAATCAGTGCACTAAAAAAAAAAATAGAGGATGAGATCCAGGTGTGCCCTCTAACCCTATTAAAACCAAGGCAAATCTGACTCGGAATGTTCCAGGGGCCTTTTGGCCTTACCCAGATCTAATAAGAAGGTGGTTTATCTCCATTCTTGCTCACATTGTCACTCTCTGTACTGAGAAAGGTAATAAGGGTGAGAAGAAAGTGCGCTCTGGAAAGCTGAACCCTGGGACTGCCCCACCCACATCCCTGTGAGTGCCCCTGGGCCAACCCATTGCATCTAATGTGTCTTTCCCTTGGAGGAATGAGGTCCACCGAGACTGATGGGATGTTGAAAGTTACAGAGCAAGTGAGTGGTGGGGAAGGACAAGTTAAGAAAGTATGTTCATTTATTGAAAGAACAAACATTCATGAATTATCTACCATGGGCCAACATGATACTAGGCTTTATTAGTAAGATTAAAAATATGAATAAGTATTAGTTTCTGCCCACTCCCTAGGAGTGGTAAAATCTTGGGGATCTTGTGAAAGGACTCTATAAAAGACACAACAGCATCACTTAGGACAGTGGCCATTTTTCTAGAAGAGCAAGAAAAACTCTATCAAAAAGTTATACATATTTGTTACATACATATAAAATACATACATAAAAGATTATATTTAAAATCTATCTACATATATATCACCTATGTATATAAACCAGCTTCTATCTAATCCAGTTGTAATGTAATTTCCTCAACTAAAGAGCCTTATATAGGTGATCTGAACAATGTTTCTACCAGCCTGAGAAAGAGTGAGACCTCTATCTCTACTGGAAATAGAAAAAATTAGCTGGGCATTGTGGAGGGTGCCTGTAGTCTCAGCTACTTGGGAGGCTGAGGCAGGAAGTTCGCTTGAACTCAGGAGTCTGAGGTTGCTCCCATGTCTTGGATAATATGGTTATGAATACATGACCTAGGACTGGTTCCATATTACCAGGCTGGGAAGAACCCTGGAAGTTCAATAAATCATTTGACTAGAAGAAAACTTACACTTTCCTATCAAACATTTTTATAATTATGCAGATGACTCTTTCATGTATGTTGTATAGACTTTCCAAGTCTATCACTGCAATAAATTCAGAGGATGGAGCAGGTAATACTAGACTTAAGGTAGAGTAGATGGCTTACAGAAACAAATGGGTATGATAACAACATATCACTATTAAAAGAGTTGCTCTTGCTGTGATCAAAGTTGTTTTTAAGTGGGTAGGTACTCTTTCACACAAATGGCTGTTTCGTTTTTAATTGAAGGCCAAATACAGGACATAATCTGAATGATTTAACTGGAGAACATAATTATTATGCCTCAACTCTACAGAACACAGAATTAGATTTTCAGCTACCATTTATTGAGAACAAAAAATAGATCAAGTGCCATTTTGCTTTTACATATGTTGTCATAGGTAGTCATCACAAGCCTTTAGACTGGTTTTAGTGTGTTCATTTTTATAGATGCATAAACAGAAAATTACAAGAGGTAAAATGATACACTTGCACTTAAACAATTGGTAAGCTAGGATCTGCTTTCACATTGTCAACTACGATAATATAAACACTATGCCATGTATCTCAGAAGATACAACTATACAAAATTCTTGGTTCTTAATTTCTAAGATCTTATTTTAATAATATACTTGGGGAACGAGATTATGAAAGCAAAGTGATGTCAATGCTGAAGTGTTAGAAGCAAAATCTTAATAGCAATATTTAAAAGAAAACATGTATCTGGAGGAGATGGGAGCTCTGTGAAACTTTAAAAAATTATTTCTATAAGTTACCCTGGGGAAGAGAGAATTATGGGCCGGGGGCTTGCACAAACATGACTTTGGCTCAGATGTCGCCAGGCAGATGGGTGACTAGTGTGCCATGCCCAACGGGTGCAGGAGGAGGACAGGGCTAGAAAAGTGGAGGTGGGTGAGAAAAGTAAGACCACAGACTATCTCCCAAGGAAAAAATGGGAAGGATTTTAAAACTACAAAATTTCTGATGCATTTCACGTTTTCTCAGTGGATAAACATCCTTTGCATTGTTGTTTTGAGGAAATCTACTCAGCAGACTGTATTTAAAAATGTAACCCAAGGCTTTACTTCTGAAATCATCTCTCCCCCACATCTCTTCATCCCCATTGACCCAGATAATGTAAGACTCAGGGAGAAGGAAGTGAATCCAAGAGACAAGAGCCCTCTTAGGGGATGGAAAGTGGGAGGCAGAGCTCCAGATGTGTATGAAGGAACCAAACCTCTCCCGGCAATGGAACCTGGAACAATGCTGTCTTCAACATCCGTGTCATTGGATTTGTTATAGATGAGCTGTTATAATGGAGGCTTTCAGGCTAATTAATCCTCCTGAATGACTGTGCATTGTGCTGCATTCTGTGATTCATTACAGAGCAAGTCTTCAATCTTTTTCTCCTGGAGTGTTACAGTCTTTAGTGAATACGTGTGGTTGTTTACCCTGGTTGGCATCAATCACCCAGTGAGTCAACAACCAGAGTTGAGGACAAATTACCCTCCTCATCTTTTCTGAGTACTTTAATTTACTTTACTTTTCATTTATTGCAAATGTCATTGTTGCTGTTAATGTTTTTTAACATCTGGCAAAAAAAAAAATTAAAAAGAAAAAAACACTTGTAATCCTTGTAGCTTGTTTTCTCCACAAGTCTTAGAAACTATTATAGGATAAACTTCAAGCACTGGGGAATAATATGTTTGATAAACTTTGCTATGTTAAGTGCCTTGGAGATCATTGCTGAGCAAGAGTAGTGTCATGAATTAGTAAACACATAATACTCTGTAAGAGAGATAGAAAGTGTTTACTCATTGAGGTAATTTCTGGGAAAGTAACTTGGAACAGACTTTAGAGGATTCTGTGTTCTGCGTCTGGACCTTCATTTGTTAAGACTCCAAAACCATGGCTATGGAGAGCATCAGCTTTCTCTTCCTGATTCAGTAGCCCACAAGCTGCTTCTGGCAAATGCTGTCGCCAAATGACTCATTGATTTGGGGTAGGTCTCAAATTGGCAACAATAGTGAAAATGGCACAGTGTTACAGTAACATTAGCTCCCAGCTGTTGTGTGCATACAATAGGCCAGATCTATGTCAACTCCTTCACATAAATTATTAATACTACAGTTAATGCTTAACAAAACAGAAAAGTAAATATTCTTAACTCCATTTTATGTTAGAGAATTTAAGTGTCTTAAGCAAAGTTATATAGTAAGTAAAGGATCCAGGCTTTTGGTTGAGTCTAAAGACCTGGCTCTTAACCAATCCAACATTCTACCTCTCAGATTCACTGAATTTCTGCCAAACCAACCTGTGTGTGTGTGTGTGAGTAAATGCCCCTCTTACGTATAGATACCTATGCAAATGTATCTCTGCTCTTTTGTGTATTTCTGCAAACACACAGTAGGACCATTGGCCTTCACAGTGAGCAGCTGCTGCCTACAGAGGCTGACTTCATTCTCTCCTCCTCCAACCAACACACCTTCACGGAAGTAACTTCATTTTACACAGATCTGAGCACTCGGAAGACTTTAGACATTCCTTCTGGAAAACACAGTGAAGTCTAAACTCCTCAGCCCTCCATTGACATTCTCCCTGCTATCCCATATCTCCTGACATCTCCCCTCCTGAGTTCTTCTCATGGTAGGTGATGACCAATCTCACCTATGCACATGCAATTTCCTTCCTGTGCACATCTTTCACACACTCTCTTCCACCTGAAATTCCAGCTTATCCTAAGTCTTAAACGTATTTTAAGACTTTGATGAAGACATTTAAGACAGACTCTGCTTTATCATATTCTAGTTGTACATTACCTTTGATTATGGCACGCTTCAAAGTTTGCCTCCATAGGATCTAATCCTTATGTGGGTGTCTTATCTCGTAGCTCCCTTCCACCAGCATTCCCTTCCAACACAAGAACATCTGGTTTATTTTGTATTTACAATTTACAATTTCTTGCATAATGCTTAATACATGCTCAGAAAATGTTGGTTAAACAGAATCAGATAGTCACTAATGTTTATTTCCATTTCCATAACTACTTCATTCCAACAGTACACAGAATGTACTATGCCATGAAATGACCAAAATGTAAATATTTTCCTGATCTATTTAAACAATATGCCATGCTTGACCCACTATCTGTCTATTATCATGGAGCCACTAACTTAAATGTTTGGGTCAAAACTTTTATAGAACTCACCTAGAAGACATAAAGTAAACATTTTAAGGACAAGTTATTATCTTTCAAGAAAAGGCTTTCTACCTAGTGAAGAGTTTCAGTTCCATGTCCCACTTTCTTTATGCCAGAGCTAGCTATGAAGTGTGAAGAAGTAGCCTGAGGTGCTTGAGATTAATACTCTGTGGACGATTCCTCTAGTTTAACTTGAGCATAGAATACTTTGTACAAGTGCTGTACTTAGGACGGCATTCATTTTCCTTCCTGGGATATGACTATTTGTATCCCCAGGAAGTCACTCAGAGTTCTCCATCAGATATAACCATTGGCCAAACCAATCCTCTATCTCTGGTGGAAATATTGAGTCTTTTTCTATTTTTAGTATTTTTATCTCAATTTCATGCATTCATGTCAGAATCGATGATCTGCATCTTAAACTAGACCTAGGAGAATGGATTGGCCATATCAAAGTCTAGTCAGCCTGGTAAGTTCTGTCATTTTGATTTAACAAATGAATTGGATCAGCACCTTAATGATATTAAGTTATTGAGTCGATGTAAGTTATTGAGCTGGTTTGGAATTCAGAAAATGTAAGTAAGAACACATAACCTTGGACTGTGTAAGTGTGGCCCACACCTGTCTAGAAGGACACGGTAAAGCAGACAGCTATAATCTGAAATGTGGGATAAAAGAACAACTTTATCACAAGAACATGTTTTACTTTTAAAGAAAGACAATATACAAATGTACAGGAAAAGATTTCAGAGTGGAAGATTTCAGATGGAAGAAAATCTTCTGGCAATGTTCACATAACCTATTTCCAAGTAGGCCGAGCGCAGTAGCTCACGCCTATAATCCTAGCACTCTGGGAGTCCGAGGAGGGAGAATCGCTTGAGCTCAGGAGGTGGTGACCAGCCTGAGGAAGAGGGAGACCCCCCCATCTCTAAGGAAAATAGAAAAATTAGCCAGGGATTATGGGAGGCACTTGTAGTCCAAGATACTCAGGAGGATCACTTGAACCCAAGAATTTAAGGTTATTGTGAACTAGGCTGATGTCACAGCATGCTAGCCTGGGCAACAGAGTGAGACTCTGTGTTAAAAAAAAAAAAAAAAGTATATATATATATATATATATATATATATATATATCTGTGTGTGTGTGTATTCACATACATATTTCTAACTAAAGCCACAGAGGTATTCGTTTATTCATTTAACAGACCTACTCTGTGCCAGACTGAATTTGAAGTACTAGGGATACAGCAAAGAACAGCATGAAAAGGATGGTTGGCTATAAGATCAGAGAAGTAACCAAGAGGAAGATCATGTTGGACTCAGGCACAGATTCTTTCATAATTGAGGTAAAATTGATATATGGTGAAATGCATAGATCTTAAAGTTAGATAATTTTTTTAAGAGACAAGGCCTCACTTTGTGGCCCAGACTGGAGTGCAGTGGGAATTCACAAGGCTGATCATGGTGCACTGCAACCTTGAACTCCTGGGCTCTAACAAGCCTCCTGCCTCAGCCTCCCCAGTAGCTGGGACTGCAGGCACACGCCAACATGCCCAGCTTGGATAAATTCTGATTAATACTCATATAACTGTCATCTCAATGAAGCTATAGAATATTTAGATTTACTCCTAAAAGTTTCTTCATCTCTTACTTCCAGCCAGTGTCTACCCTGCATACAGTCTATTTTTTTTCCATCATGAATTAGTTTTACCTATTTTAGAACTGCATATGAAGGAAATCATAAAAAATCATATATATTCTTATGGTAATGCTCTGCATAATATGCTTTTGAGATTTATCCACATTTTTGCATATATTATTAGACCTTTTTTCCAGTGCTGATTGATTGGTATTCTAATGTGTAAACACATCACAATTATTTTCCTATTGGCATTCACTTGAATTGCTTATGATTTCTCACTATTATGAATAAAGTTATCATTGCATATAACTCGTCATGTTGTTATATCATCTAATTTCTCTTGAGTAAATACTTACACAGTATAGTCACTGGGGCATAAGGCGAGTGTCCTCTTCACTTTAAATGGGATAAAACTGCTAACAATGTTTAAAGTAGTTGTAATAGTTTTCATTTCTTTCAGCAGTGAATGAGAGTTTTGGTTCTTTCACTTGCTCTCCAGTATTTGGTGTTGTCAGTCTTTTTCCATCTTCTCATTTTAGCCGGTGCACAGAACCATCTCATTGTGCTTTTTGTCTTACATTTCATAATCTTGAGCACTTTTTCATTTGTTTTTGACCATTTTTATAGACATGCTACACAAAGGTTTTGCCTATTATATTATTGGTTCATAGGAGTTATTTGTATGTTCTGCATGCAATAAGATAAGAGATTTTTAATTTTCTTGTTTTCTAGTTTTGAAAGGACATCATCAAAAGGTTTTGAGTGTAGAGCAAGGCAAAGCCAATAGTTTAGTTATGCAGTTTTTTCACTGCATAATTTTAGGGGCTGCCATTCACATTTATAGTCATAATAGATATGTACATTTGTAAATTTTAAGGAAGAAATAGCTTTTTTGACTTATTCAGAACAGGAGAATCTCTCTCCTGACTTACTCAGAACAGAAACAGAATCTCTAGGTGTTCGAGGTTGCAATTACACCTTTGCACTCTAGTTGGGGAGGGCACACGTAGCCCAGTGGGTAGGGCAATGGGCACATGCTCTGGGGATGGTGGGTTTGAACATGGCCTAGCCTGATAAACAAAACAAAACAAACAAACAAACAAACAAACAAATATCCAGGCCCTGTGCTGGGCACCTGTAGTCTCAGCTACTAGGGAGGCTGAGGCAGAGAATCGCATGAGCCCAAGACTTTGAGGTTGCTGTGAGATATGACACCATGGCACTCTACTAAGGGTGACAAAGTGAGACTCTGTCTCAATTAAAAAACAAAAAAGACTCAGAAAGAAAGAGAGAGAAAAAAATAAAGAGAGAGAGGGGGAGGGAAGGAGGGAGGGACAGGAGGAAGAAAGGAAGGGAGCAGGGAGGGAGGGAAGGAAGGAAGGCCATTGAGGTAGTAGTGGCCCCTGCCATAAACTTTTGTAATATGGATCATTCCATCTTTTGAACGGAGAATTGACTGTAAGAAGGTAAGGATAAGAAGTTATCCAAGCAGAGGTTGAAAGTATGAATTAGGTATTTTGGAGTTGTGTTGTGGTTGGTTTGGGTTGGTTTTTAGGTGTGTAGGGTAGGGTATGAGAAGAAAGAGGCGATTTAAAGCAGTGACTATCTGTTCCTAAAAAGAATTGAAAAGATCTATGGAGGGCCCAAGTTGTGCTAGATTGGAGGGTAAAACTTCTTCATATCTCTAGTTTCTCTAACTGGCATAATGGTAAGCCTTTCATTAAAACACTTCAAAAGATTCAGCATTATGCTTGCTAGACTCTCTTAGCTAGGTGAAAGAACTTCTGAGAATTTTTAAAGTATTGCCTTGACACGATGTCCAAGAAAGGATCATTGGAATGGGTTTTGTCTTGTAAATGAACAAAAAACTGATATTTAACAGAAATACCAGAACATTTTAAAAGATTGTAAAGACTAAACCGGTCAAAGATGCTGCAAATGAAAGAGACCTCTTGGCCCCTAATTTTCTACAGGCTAAAAGTTTGAGAGAAAGCTGCTCAGCAGCAAACACAGCCACTTCTTTTGAAAAAAGAAAGATGACTCAGAAGGCAGAGCCTAGGCCCACAAGGAGAAAAATCAGGAGATGAGAAGAACCGTGGGTTAGAGAACTACTTTCAAGGAAGAACCATGGGTTAGAGAACTACTTTCAAGGATTGGAACTTCTTCCTTATCAAGAAGCATTTCCCACTTCTATGGAAGGATGGAATTAGCAACGTATAATGCCTGGGGGGTGAGAATTACTACAGAGCAGTATTAGCTGAGTTCTTGTCCTTCTCCTTTTGAAACAAAGTGTTTAGGACCAATATACTACCACTTGTTCAACATTGTATCTTATATATGGGGGAGGAGATAATGTCACTTTAGTTCAGAGGCCTCTGGATTAAGAGAAACAGTATCAGGAAAGATATGCTTGAGAAGCTACATCTAACTTGCCCCATCAATATCTGGACAATATTTATGTGATGAGATCATGAACTTTAAGGCTGATGCTCTGGTTGAATGAGAATTTGGGGGTCTGAAAGGAGAGATGTATATGTTTTGCATGAATGAATTATTCAGACCTGAATTGACTGTGGTAGATTGCAAAGCTACCAACAATTCTTTATATTCTTCATGTCCTATTCATGTCCCTCTTTATATTTCAAGGCAGAGTCTTTTTATCCTCTGAATCTGGGAATGTCCCTGTGACTTGCTCTGGTCAAGAAAATGTGGGAGAAGCAATGGTGTGTAATTTCTGAAGCCTGAAGTTATAACACCTGAATCTTCTACCTTCCATCTATTGGAACCCTTTCCTGAGACTTTCCAGGAAAACATGGAGATGAAGCCTGAGTCAATAGCCAGAACCCCCTGATAGACTTGGGAGCTAGGCCATCGTGGAGCTTACTGCTTGGCCAGTCCTACAGGTGAATGCAGTCAATTCACAGAAGTGAGAAAAATTAATAAATTGTAATTTTCTAAGACAATAAATCTCAGTATACTTTATTATACAACAGTAGAAAACTGAAGCAGAAATTGAATTTGTCATCAAAAATCTTCCCCTAAAGAAAACTCCTTGGTCTGATGGCTTCACAACTACATTCTATAATCTTTATGGAAGAAATAAAACCACTCTACACAAACACTTCCTGAAATAGAGGAGGAAGGAAGACTTCACATCTAATTCTATGAGATCAGCAAAGTTGTGATGCACATGAGCAAATTATTTATTACAATGAAAAAACTGAGAGATAACACCTGTCATAAATATAAGTATAAACATTTCTAAGAAAACATGGCAAATTTAAGTCAAGCAATATATAAAATGGAAAATATATTAGTATCAAGTGAATTTTATTCTAAGAATGCAGTGATGGTCTAAGAATAACCAATTAATAATTCACTATGTTACATGTTAATAGAATAAAAGAAAATATGATCATCTATGTAAATAGGTACATAAAAACGTTAAAATTCGATAGTCGCTAATGATTAAGAAATATTCAAAAAAATACAAAAAGAAAGGGACTTTCTCTGATAAAGAACATCTGTGAAAGTCCACTAACCGAATGCTTTCTCCCTAGCCTCTAAAATAAAGCAAGAACATTTGCTCTTAGTCCTTCTATTCAACATTGTATTTGAGGTCCAGGATCTACTGCTGAGGGCCCAGCAGTAGATCAAAAGCCAGAAACCAAGATTTGAGAGTTGAAAATGAATAAATAGATTGGCTAATGTAAATGTTTACTTCAAAATAACACAGTTGTTTGCACAGACATGTCTAAGGAATATTACCTGGGAATTTTAAAGCAAAGGGATAGTCTACTTACAAATTGTCAATGCATGGTAGGGCTATTTGGTAAAAAGTTTCATGATGGACATCATCAAACTTTCATTTTAAAACATCTCTTATTACAGATCACATGTAAAACATCTCTATTACATTCCCATATTATCACAGAGGGAAAAAAAATCACTAAATTACTATGGAGAAAGCTTGCAGATCTCATTTTAATTAACTGATCAACGTTAATGTCATTAATGATAGGACAAAGTTAATGACCCCAATTATGTGCCTCCTGATATGATAGACTGAGAAGAACAAAATATCACTCAAGTAATATTCCTGGCCAGATTCATAGCCTGAATCTAACCATGAAAAAAATTATTTTTTTGGGCACAGAATCTCACTGTATCACCCAAGCCTAGATTGTAGTGGTGTCAGAGCTCACTGCAGCCTCAAACTCCTGGGCTCAAGTGATCCTCCTGCCTTAGCCTCCTGTATACCTGGGGCTACAGGCCTGTGCTACCATGACTGGCTAATTTTTCTATTTTTAGTAGAGACAGGGTCTTGCCCTTTCTCAGGCTCCTCTTGAACTCCAGGCCTCAAGTGATCTTCCTACCTCAGCTTCCCAAAGTGCTAGGATTACAGGCAAGAGCCACTGTATTGTACAGGAAAACTTATTCTTGTTTTCTCCATCTAGACGTTCCCCTTCTCTAAGTTCCTTCGCAAATTCTACCTCTTCTCTGAAATGTATTCTGATAACCCCAGTCCATATTCATGTCTCCCTCCTCAGAACCCCTATAATACTTAAGGAATACAGCACCCCGTGTTAAGGAAATGAAAATCCCTACCTACCAATAGGCTGGAGACAGGGTTTGGGGTCTACCATATTTGCTTTTTAGTAGCATCACTTCTACCTGCTACTGATGCCCTTTCTCCCTTCTGAATTTCACTCCCTCGAGATGCTGACTGCACTGATACACACGCACACTTCACATCACCATCAATAGTGTACTCAGACTTATTAAGTATATAACTCGTCTCCTCTGACAAGTGTATTCTATCTCTAAGAGCTTGATGAAGAAAACACCAGAAATGTATCAGATAAACATTATTTTCTCATCACTTTCCTCAGAAGGCACAAGAAACTTTCCCTGGGGATGAACAGTGAATGAAGAGGTACCACGGTTCTATATCTCTGCTCACAGCACATAAGCAATTCATAAAATTGCTTCCTCTTTAGGCCAATTGACCAATATCCATCCCGTAGTTTTCCAGGAAGCAAAACTATCAAAGAATTATGGTGTGAACTTCTTAATTCAAACTGAGCCATCATATAGTTCACACTATACCCCATCCTCACATTTGATAGGAAAACAAACAAAACAAATGGCAGCTTAGTGGTGGCAAATTAATCATCCCAGGGTCCATTATGAGAGGGAAAAGATGGCTCTAGAATCCATTTCTCATAACTCCTATTTTTTTTTTCTTTTCTCTGCATATCAGCCTCTTTGGTTTTACCCTTAAATACAAAAACTACTGTTAGGTTACAGCAACTGCTAAGATTGTAAAAGAAGGACACTGCTTCTGCACATGTGGTAAGAACAAAGTGTATTCCCCAACTGTTTTGAATGAAGTCCTGATTGTAACCTTGAAGAGAAGAAAATTTCCCCTTCAGCTTTTGCTTGATTTTACCCTCTGTTTGTTCCCAGAGCACCAGGGGCCCTAATAAGTATAAACGGTCCTGGAGACCTTAGGACAAGGGCATAGACAAAAGGAGACAGTACCAAATAAGTTCAGTTTATTCTCCCTCACACAAAACATTCCTTCAGGCTTACTCCAGCCCTGTGAATACCACTGGACTATAAATAGTCCCAGACTTTATTCCTGAAACATTGTTTAGCTTACTATTGTCAAATTCTCCAAGCAAAGAGGTTTTTCCCAAGAGTTTATACTTGCAGATCGCAAAAGCTAAGCTTCTCCGGACATGACGCTTATGAAACTCACTTCTCTTCTAGTGCCTCATTGTATGAACACAAGCTCTGTCTTTTGCTAAAACATACACACCAATAAGCCAACTGTCATCTCCGTGCCTCTGCTTTCTTGCTCATAAAATGGGGATAGGAATAACTGCTCTAGTTATTCCACACTTTTGTGCAGATCTAAGTCTATAAATACATGTAAAGATCTTTTACAAATTTTAAAACACTGTGCAAATGAATGGGATTATTGCAGTTGTCTGAGTCCCCAAAATAAGTTTCTTCAATACTACCTGTTATGATTAGATGTTTTTAAAAAAGAAAAAGTAAAATGCTGGAAAACATTCTCTAAATGGTATCTTTATGCTCTTGGCCTGTCTCTCTCATCTGTCACAGTTCTGACCCACCACGTTGCTCTCTCCCCTTCCCCCATCCTGCCAAATCAGCCAGAAAACGGCCCTTGACTTGATTTTGCTGGTGATGCAACTTATACAACAGGACATTTGAAGGGTGCAGTTGCCACCTTATAGTTAATAATGGGAAAAATGATTACGAATGGGTTTGAATTTCTTTTAATGTGTCTCCCTGGATTACTTTTTAATATCTATAAAATTGTATTACTTAACACATATAAAATTTACAGAAACAGGATGATTATGATCAAAATAAGTGTAAAATAATCACTGACTAGTTTTAGATATTTAAAGATGAATAGTATTTTATAAAGCTCTCTGAGATTTTTGAAACAAATAATCTAACTATAATGTTAAAGACTGGAAAAAAAAAAAAAAGATGATGCCTGTAGTTTATTGAGTAGGGCACCAGCCGGTTCAAACCCAGCCTGGGCCAGCTAAACAACAATAACAACTGCAACCAAGAAATAGGCAGGCATTGTGGTGAGCACCTGCAGTCCCAGCTACTTGGGAGACTGAAACAAGAGAATCACATAAGCCCAAGAGTTTGAGGTTGCTGTGAGCTGTGACACCACCGTACTCTATGGAGGGTGACATAGTGAGAATCTGTCACAAAAAAAAAAAAAAAAAAAAAAAGACTGGAAAAGACCCTAGTCGAATTCTGAGATTGTAAAAGGTGCTCTTTGATATAAACTGTGACAGGCCTCAGGTACGAAGTACCCAGGTCACACAGATTTCCTCCTATGTTGTCTAAGTTACTCACAGCTAAGTCAAAAAATTAGTACTCACCACTTTCCCATCTTAGCAAATACTGCAAACTGTAAAACAGAAATTAGCTTCCAATTTGAATTTGTTGCCATAACTATTTACCACAGCAATTTAAAAACCTGCGATCCTATGTACTCCTCAGTGGTCACCTAGTCCCCAGGTGTCCTTCCTTGGAGCTCAGAGGCTGTAGCACAGGTTGCCCAGTGCCTCCTCCTTGAAGGTGTGGGTTACAGTCCCTGGGCCACTCATCCAAGTTACTGTTTGATTCTAACCTGACCCCTTTGCTACCCCTACCCTAGAGGTGGTAGAGGCTTGCTGCAGCTTCTACCTTGGTGATAATTTTGTATTCCCTTTCTTGCTTTTAAATGTACATAGTGAACAATTTTTTATGCATAATGAATATTTTTTTCACACTAAATCCTCTCTTTTAAAGTGATTTGTGATTTTTTTTAATCTCTTAATCTGAGGCTGATTGAATCATAAATTGGAATCCACATTGTCTCAGAAAACAGTCCTTTAAAGAAGAAATTTTGACATTGATTTGTTAAGTCTTAGGGGTTAAACTCAATGCTGAGATTCTGGCCTTGAAAAATGGGATGTTGTTAATTTACGGAATCCAGTGCTATCACGGTTTGTCGAACTATGACCTGTGATTGATTGGATTGATGTGCCCACTGAGGCAAGCGCCTCAAGGTAACAAGTGTCTGGTATGCTGAACTCCATGGCAGTGAAACGGTAATGACTCCTATGAGGTCTGTGATGTGGAATGGATTTGTGTGGCGGGGGGTGGGGGGAGTGTATTCTAGAAGTTACAGAAAGAAAAGAGCAAACTCAGGTCTTTAAATACTAAGCTCCAGTCATGGTTGGAAAGCCCTAAAACAGCCTCTTGTTTGGCAGCTAGAGGTCAATATCATCTAAATTCAAATGAAGAATCAATTATACAGGTTGCAGAAGTATCATAGCCTCGTCAAGTTTTTTGTGTAAAACTTTGAAAATTTATCAGGAAGTAATGCATCCATGAGAATTGGGAAATCTGAACTGACTCAGATATAAACAAGAAATTCAAAACCCTGGCTCACCATGACCCTCCTTTAACAGTAGGAAGAGTGTTCCTTTTTGTATCTGAGGAATCTAGCTTTCCTATGCTTGAAGATCCTGTAATAACCTTACTTAGATGCCCATTCTTCAAACTCACCCCAGTGGAAACTATGAAACTACCAGAAGAAAACATGGAAGAAACACATCGTAACATTGATCTGGGCGAGGATTTTTTGGAAAAGCTCTCAAAAGCACAGGCAACAAAAGCAAGAATAGCTAGATGGGATCATATCAAACTAAAGATCTTCTGCTTTTTAGTTTAATTTCCTTTGTTTACAGCAAAGGGAACAATCAATAAAGTGAAGATACAATCTATAGAACAGGAGAAAATATTCACAAATTATGTATCTGTCAAGGAGTTAAAATCCAGAATATGTAAGAAATGCAAACAACTCAATAGTGAAAAGAAATCTGATTTAAAATGGATAAAAGATCTCTATACACATTTCTCAAAAGAAGACATGCAAATGGCCAAAGGGATATGAAAAAATAGTCCAACACAACTGATAATTATGGAAATTCAAATCAAAACCACAATGAGATATCATCTCACCCTAGTTAGAATAGCTACATGTATTATTAAAAAGAAAAAAAGGAGGCTCGGTGCCCGTGGCTCAACCGGCTAAGGCGCCAGCCACGTACACCTGAGCTGGCGGGCTCGAATCCAGCCCAGGCCTGCCAAACAACAATGATGGCTGCAACCAAAAAATGGCCAGGCATTGTGGCAGACACCTGTAGTCCCAGCTACTTGGGAGGCGGAGGCAGGAGACTCGCTTGAGCCCAGGAATTGGAGGTTGCTGTGAGCTGTGATGCCATGGTACTCTATCTAGGGTGACAGCTTGAGGCTCTGCCTCAAAAAAAAAAGGAGAAACTCTGGAGAAGACTTGGAGAAAGGAAAACTCTTATACACTATTGGTAGGAATGTAAACTAGTAAGTATAGCCACTATAAAGAATAGCATGAAGGTTGCTCAAAAAATAAAATACTGAGCTACCAGGCCTGACACAGTGGCTCATGCCTGCAATCCTAGTACTCTGGGAGGCTGAGGTGGGAGGGTCACTTGAGTTCAAGACTTGGAGACCAGCCAGAGCAAAAGTGAGATCTTGTCTCTTTTCTAAATACATAGAAAAATTTACCAGGTATTGTGGCCAGAACCAATAGTTTTATCTACTCAGGAGGCTGAGGTAGGAATATTGCTGGAACCCAAGAGTTTGAGGTTACTGTGAGCTAAATGTGTATATATATCATGGGCAACAGAGTGAAACTATGTCTCAAAAGAAAAGAAAATTAAGCTATCGACTACTGGGTATATACTGAAATCCCACTACTGGGTATATAGCCAAAGGAAATGAGGTCAATGAGTGTATTGAAAAGGTATCTGCATTCTCATGTTTATTGTGGTATTAGTCACACTAGCCAAGATATGCAATCAACTTAAGTGCTCATTGATAGGTGAATGGATTAAGAAAACATGCTATATATATATATACACATTGGAATACTAGTCAGCTATAAATATGGAAACCCTGCCATTTGCAATAACATAGACGAATCTGGAGGGCTTTGTGGTAAGTGAAATAAGCCAAGCACAGAAAGCTAAAACTGCATAATCTCACTCACATGGAATCTAAAAGTTTGATCTCATAAAAGTAGAAACAAGAATATTGGTTGCCAGAAGCTGGAGAGAGAAGGGAAGAGGGAATGGGAAGAGATTGGTCAGTGGGTACAAAGATACAATAAGACTGGTGTTTTACTGCAGAATAGGGTAACTATAGGAAAAGAAGTCCTAAAACTCAATAATAAAAAGATACACAACCCAGAAGAAATATATAGAGAGAATTACTGAACAATTTAAAAAATAGTACATAAGTAATTCGTATGTATATATACAGGTGCTTAGCTTCACTTGTTTCAGAGAAAGGTAAGTTAAAACCCTGACATACATGTATATATGTGAACTAAAATAAAATCTTAAGGCTTTCTCTCAGTAATTAATTGACTGGACACCATCTTGGCCAAAAGGATCTCTAAGATTGATCCCTAACCCCGAGCGAGGTCAGACAGGCCTCATTATGTCCCCTCCCCTTCTTAGAGCTGTCTGTGACCCAGAAGCAGGCCTGAGGCTATGCAAGGTCTACCTTCAGGTTCTCAATACACATAACAAACCACTTAGTCTGTCTGGTACTCTGTCTCTAATTAACAGATTCCCTATCTTAAGCCTTCCTTTCTACTGACTCTTGATCTCTTAGACAGAGCTTAACTTTCAGTCAATTGTCAGCTAAAGAATCTTTGAACCCACCTATAACCTGTAAGCTCCCAGCTTCCAGATGTCCCATCTTTTTGAGTCAAACCAATGATTTTCCAGGTATTGATTTATGACCTTACCTGTAATCCCTGTCTCCCTAAAATGTATAAAACCAAACTGTAACCGCACCACTGCATGGCTCAGGGTCTTGATCCTCAAATTTGACTCAAAATAAATCTTAAATTATTTTGCTGAGTATGGCTTCTTTTCCATCTACACATAATACCACTAAACAATCAATAAAATAACTAAAATGATAAACAATAAATAATACTAGTGTTGGTTATAATGTAAGACAACTGAAAATCTTATCAATTGCTGGTGGAAGTGTAAATTACTACGGTCATTCTGAAAAACCGTTTGGTAGAATCTACTAGAAACCAGATATATGCTCTATGTCTCATCAATACCAATCCGATGTAAGCATACCTAATAGAAATGAGTTCACAATTTCAACCAAAGACGTATTCATAGACACATAGACATAATGAGAGAGGATATCTGGAAAAAGTGAGGTCTAAAAGAACGGAGGTCTTCTCAAGGACACCCCAAGGATACACCTGCGAGGTTCTCCCCAGGGTGACTCAGCTATTAAGAATTTGTAGAAACTGAACGCCCTGGGACCTGGAAACTAACACTTGCTTGCACTTAGGCAAAAGCCTGCTGTTCTGTAAAAGCCAGAGCCAACTTCTTCAGCTTGATTCAAACTGACCAATGAGAAAGGTACCCATGAGCCAGAGTGTTTTGACTGGGGGTAAAAAGGAGAAGACTGAGCTAGTTGGGGAGTGTGACCATTTTGAATTCTTCTGTAATATTACTCTGCCAACTGGAATAAAGCCCTTCCTCTTTTAAACACTGTGTTTGGGTGTTTGTTCTCTCCATTGGGCCTCATCTTCCTGCAACATAATAAGCAAAACTTGGAAAATGCCAAATGCTCATGAATAGTATGGGCAAAATAAATTGTGATATAGTCACAAAATTACAGTAATGGTTCTCAAGTCTTTGGGGGCCTCAGGACCTCTACACTTTCAACACTTTTCTATATGAATATTATACTTCAATAAAGAGTAAAACAAGTAAACAAACATATAATAAAAACTCAATGACCTGCTGATCTATTTACTTCACTGACAGCCATTAATTCTGTGGAGATAGACATTGAGTTGAGAATGTCAGACTTCTAGCAACAAGCTTTTGACTCTACCCCATCCTTCCAGCCCTCACCTAATTGGCCCCTGAGGCAATTATAGACAATAGTTTTGGGTGTGGAAACACCA
The DNA here is from genome assembly GCA_963573935.1 of Arctocebus calabarensis. NCBI lineage: Eukaryota > Metazoa > Chordata > Mammalia > Primates > Lorisidae > Arctocebus > Arctocebus calabarensis. The sequence continues at coordinate 33,302 of CAUYON010179958.1, forward strand.
GCATAATCAGTTTTTTGGTCCCCAGCTGTTTCCTAGCTATAGTTTTATAATAAATACCTTTGTTCCTTTTGTGTAGTAGAGAACATGTATCAGGAAATACTGAGGAGTAGCCTGAGGAAATAATCTATTTTTCTTTTATGAATCTCTTCTCACTAATTTTGATTTTGATCTTAGGTAATGATTTCTTTTTGTTTTTAGAGACAGAGTCTCATTCTGTCTTCTAAGCTGAAGTGGGGTGATATAAGCATAGCTTATGCAACCTGGAACTTGTGAGCGCAACCCTGTGAGCTCAGCTTCCTAAGTATCTGGTACTATGGGTACACACGGCTATACCTGGCTAATCATTCTATCTTATCATATCTTATCTTATCTTATAATTGTGGGTTTTTTTTTTTGCAATTCTCTAATGATATTTGATGATGAGTATCTTTTCATATGCTTTTTTCCTATCTGTATATCTTCTTCTTCTGTAAGTTGTCTGCTCAGATCTTTTCACCATTTTTAACTGAGTAATTTTTTTATTATGTTTTAAGAATCCTTTGTATACATAGATCTTTGAGATTAAAAAAAGACAGACAAGATGAGCCTCATTTACTGTTTATCCTGGCTTTACTTGGTAAGGAGTTTGTCTTTGATGTGGTAGTCAAACACCTGTGGATCAAGCAAGCTATGTCAAGGAATTGATGTAGTTAATGGATGCAGTGGCTGGAGCAGTTAAAAGAAATGTTATGTGAATTGCACAAGGTTTCACTCTGTAGGCATAATATTAAGCTCTGGCACTTGACATGGCCAGCCATGCCCATGGGAACTTGTAGACTCATTGCTAAAAGATCCTTGATCTCCAGCTGCCCTCACTGAGGCTAGAAGATACATAAGTATTTACAGTTTCCTTTTGACAGCTCAGTGATAGAACCTTGATTTGATGCCATATAGTAAGTTTCATGGAATGAGCAGAAATTAAGAGCAGAGAAAAGAATGGCATTATCTTGGGAACTTTTGGATGCCAATGTTTTTCAGAACTTAGAAAACTTTAAGGACCTGAATACGTTCTAGCCCCAGTAAGGGCAGGTGGGGATCAAGTGTCTTTCAGCAGTGAATCTACAAAAATGTTTTTCAACCTTTTTTATCCCTAGGCACACTTGAACCTACAGTTAAACTTCCATGGCACACTTACATTGATCAAAAAAATAGTTTAAAAAAGGAGAAAAGACTGTACTTACTGTGCTTTAAATTTATTTCAAAAATAACTCAATTAATAATCTTTAATCACAGGTTGAAAATCACTGAACTACAAGTTCCCAAGGACAAGAGGGCTGGTCAATGCACAGGGTACACAGGCATTGAAATGCATCGCTACACCTCATAGATACGGACATTATTACATGTCAATTAAAAACAAAATAAAACCTAAACAAACAAGGAAAAATAAGCATATAAAATGCACTTTGGAAAAATGTGAACACATAAAAATATGCTATCCATGTTAACCTACAATTAAACTATATAGTTATCTATTTATTATTATTATTGTTTTTTCTTTTTTCTTTTAATTTTTTTTTTACTTTTCTAAATACATGTATTTTATTATTCTTCATTACATTATTCCCCCACACTCCCCAGTGGTAAGACAGAATTTATGTACAGAAAACACTAAAGCTCCTGGTAGAGGGAGAGAATTCAAGCGGGGAGAGAGAAGCTCTCTCTGTTTCTCTCCCGGTCTTTCCCCATCTCCTCCTTTAGGCCTTTAGTCTCAGGGTATATATAGGTGTATGGGTTCCTTGGCCAGGAAACGAATGAATACAGTCCCTTCCGCCGGGGGCAAGGTGAATGAATGTATCAATGAATGGATACAGTCCATTCATGGAA
>CAUYON010179959.1:0-37866 GCA_963573935.1 Arctocebus calabarensis
CTACTTGGGAGGCTGAGGCAAGAGAATTACTTGAGCCCAAGAGTTTGAGGTTGCTGTGAACTGAGACTGCATGGCACTCTTCAAGGGTGAAAAAATAAGATTCTGTCTCAAAAAAATAAAAGAAAAAGAAGAAGAAAAAAAATACATTTCATAAACTCCTGTCAAGAAAAAGGCATAAATAATCAATAAAATAAGTGATGAAGTGACATCATTACAAATCCTGTTAGCATTAAATAGATAATAAGAGGATATTATAAGCATCTTTTAGCAAATGATTCTGAAAATTTGTATGGATTTGATATTTCTCTAGAAAATGTAAAATTTATTATAACTGACACGAGTAAAAATACAACATCTACTAAACTTAACAAAGCAATAGAATCCTCACCAAAAATCCCAACACCCAGATAGTATCACTTCAAACATTGAAATAATATACAACATAACTTACCAAAACTTCCTAGGAAGTAAGAAAAAAAAAAAGAAACACTTTCTAACTAGTATAATTTTAATAAGTCAACATTGTCTTGGTATTAAACTTTACAAAAATATTGCAGCAATGAATAATTCATCTTTCATGAATATAGATATAAAAATGCTAAACAAAAATGTTAGAAAACAAATCTAGCACTTTATAACAGGATAATACATTATAAAATATATGGTTTACTCTAATGATGTAATGTTGACAATATAAAAATCAACCACTTTATCTCATTAATGAATAAACAAGATATATAATTATCTTAATAAGTAATTAAGCCAATCATGTTGCTATATACTGAAAGCAACCATTTGGAAAACAAAAATTTTAAAATATGCTTAATCTACAAATGCTTCAGAAAACAATAAATACACAGAGATAATTCTAATAAAAGATGTGTAAAACTTCTCTACCATTTGCAGTATAATATTATTGAGAGAAATGAAAAAGAACCAACCAAATCAAGAACATATTAATTATTGGAAGTTTGAATATTATGAAGATGTGAATTCCAGCAAAATTGATCTATGAATCCAATATAATCCCCATGAAAATTTTTGTTTTGTCAAAAATGGAGAAAATGATGCTAAAATGTATATTAGAATTCAAAGATAAACCTATAAAACACAAATGCAGTTCTTACAGATTCAAACTTCATTATAATACTTTAAAATTAGGATATTATAGTATTGGAACAAATACATGAGTAGAACAGAAAGGACACAAATGCACATAAAACAATATTTTATTTAAGATAAAGGTGGCACTGAAGAAGAGTATAGACATGTTTGTTTATTCATTTATTTCAAATATGGTCCTGAGTTAACTGCAGGTATATGTGTAATGAAATAAATCTTCCCCCTATCTATATACCCTACACAGAATCCATTATTGGTAGATTACGAGAGAATATTTCATATGTAGGCAAATATTTCTTAAATAAGGGCACAAAAACTCAAACCGTAGTTGATATAGCAAAGAATTTACTGAAATAAAGTCAGAACATTTTAATAATTAGCATCTGCATTAGATACTGCTTAGTGTCATCAGACAACCTGTATCAAGAACATTAAAAACTCTCCCAAATTAAAAAAAAAAAAGAAATACAGATAGCCCAATTAAAAACAGTCAAATAAATGAAGAACCACTTTATAAATGAAGAGATCCAAAGACCAGTAAAAATATGAGGAGTTCTCAGCTTTATTAAGGAATTGCAAATTAAAATCACAAAGGCTAAAAAGGAAAAGGCTGAAAAGTCTAAATGTTGATAAAGGTGTGGGATGACCTGGAGGTCACACACTGCTCGGGACAAATATCTGTACTATGACATTTTAGAAAACTTTTGCAGTAAGATAGCACACGCCCTATCAATTCCATTCTTTAGTAAAATACCCCAGTTAAATTCTTACATACGTTCACTAAAAGATAGATCCTAAAATGGGTTTCTGAAAAGTGGATGAAACATGACTGTTTTTCTGATACATAATCAATGTGGAAATATCTTCAAACAGAATTTACACTGAATTCAATTTGAAACATCACACTGAAGGAAATATTTCGATAAGTGTAACAAATAAAGAAAAGACTTCAACTAGGCAACAAATTCCATTAAATATCAGACACTGCATGTTGGCAACCATCATCCCCCTCTTGCCTAGTATTTTTCATTCCCACCTCTGAAGTACTATTAACCGAGTCTAATCCTCAACCTTTAGTAAGGATCACTGACCAGCAGGACTCATGCCAAAAAGACATGCTGATGGCTCCTTAAATACAAGCCTATTTAAGGCACTATTTAACAGATTAGTCCAACTGATTTCTTGGCAGTTCTCACCTTATTATGACCAAGGTTGTGCCTGTGGAAACAGTCTGTGCTGTAACCTCTCAGAGGAACACATCCTTTACCCAGGCCTCAAAGAATTCCCACAAAGATCCAAGGAATGTGAGCTCCCAACTGAAAAATAAATTACAAAACCTTCTGTATGGGGAATCTGGTGGTGCAGAAATTGCTACTGCAGCTACTGGAAAGACAAAGAGAGGGGAGGAGAGGGGAGGGAAGAGATCCATGGTGCAAAATGAAGTGTGCATTGTGTGCTTCTGATTCATGGATCTTAGGGTCACATGGCTTTCTACTAGCTGGGAAAGCCGGACTTTTCAGTGGAGATAATCTTTTACCCCCACTAAGATGTGAAAAGGGAACTCAACTGAGGTTTACCAAAATATTGTAAATGTCAAATAATCATGTGATATTCTCCCTGAATCTCAATTCTTACCCTTGGTTTACTACTTTATCACATACATGGTCCTTGACAAATTATTGCCAGATTTTTAACACATGGATTAACATATTAATCCTGTTTTTCTTTCTTCCTTCCTCTCTTCTCCCCTCTTTCTACCCTTTTTAATTCCCTCCTTCCTTTCCTTTCTTGTTTCTTAAGTTCTCCTCTCATCCAACATTTTCACCAAATAGATATGAGAATGAGACCGACTATATCGATTAGGAACTGTGTAGCCTCGAAAATTTTCACTAGATCTGCATTTTATATATTTGAAGGGTTACTATGTAACCCTATGTAACAATAAATCCGAAGCAAATAAGCTGATCCAATTTAACTCACAAAAAATGAAAACAACCAGGGGCCCATTTTTGTCATTGTTAAAAGGGAATTAACATTTGCATTTTAAAAATTTGAAAAAGCTTTAAATACTGATTTAAAGTATTCAAGATGTGACTAGTTTGAGTATAACATGCTGTATCTGTGTGAATAAGTTTGCAATTTCAAAAACTCTGAAGTGTGTGAACTAAAACTGCCATTTTGTGAGCATTGAGAGTTTCCTTGGAGATTGACCACTCCTGCACCACTTTAAATTTCAATTCCTGTCATTTAGGTCCTGTGAATTTCCTGTGAAATTGGCTGATCTGAATTTTGACCTGTGTTTTGTTTTCTTGTTTTGTTATACTGGTAACTTGAGCTTTACCAAGCTTGGTTTGAAGATTCTGCTTGCAGGAACCCCTAAGACTGCTGAGCTGACCTTTGGAACATTTCATCTTCTACATTTGGTCTAATGTGTAAAACTATAAAACCACTCCTTTTATAAATTGCTTTTTTATTGTTTCAAAACACCATGAACACCCACAGTTTCTACAAAAATGCAGTCTTACTATGGAAGAAAAATTAATTGGAAGTCCTTGAAAGTTCAGACACCACCCATTGTATTACTACTGCTCCAAGAGAAAATTCCACGCCCACATCATGGCTGTTTTTTATGTACTATTTCTGACCTGCTCTCTCTGTGCCATTTAGCTGCTGCAAGGGCCCAATGGTATAATTTGACATCAATCATATACACTGAATGTTTCAATAAGGAAAAATTATAATTATACACAATTCACTTCTAACACCATTAACTCCATGGAAATACGCAATTAATTGTAATAAGTACAAACAAATCCAAATACTGTTTTGTTTTTCTTAAGACAAGGCTTTGGTTATCTATTTTCACTAGATCTTGATGAGATATTTATTTAGATGACATTTTCAGTCTGTTATGGAATGTTATTAATACCAGACTTGCTTGTATGGAAAGCAAGATTAACAACATTCCTTCCTGAAAGCAGAGAAGAAAGTTTTCGTTCATACGTTATTGTTATAGGAATAACAAATGCTGCAAAATTTCAGAACTTGCAATCCAGCTAATCATTTACCACTTCCTCATTCAATCATTCATTTATTATTAGGTTTAACATTTGAGACCAACAAATATTTCTTTAGTCTGAGGACATCACATAATATCATCTGTTAAAATATGACCACCGTTTCCTGATTATACCAGGACAATACAGTGAGACCTTCCAGTTTTCTCCCACTAAGAATAGACTGAGTGTTTTTATTTTGATAGAGAGAAGACAAAGGTCATAGGTTCATCTTTTATGTAATCTTTCAAAACACCTCTTACTCGAAACACAAATCAAGTAGCAACAACTGAAAAAAAAATTGTTGCATTCGGATGAAGAGACCATGGCTTTCTACTGCTCCTCTGGCTGAAGACTATTTTCTGATCCATTTGGAGGCTCTGGAAAGTGAGCTATGGTAGACTCATTAAGGAGGATTATAGCAATCCAACTTGGAAAATGGGATATAGTTTATTGCCAGCTGGAGATGAAAGATATTTCTAGTTCTTACAGCAATCAAAGTTCAGAAACAGTAAAACAAACAAAGAATGTAGGACTGGTAGACCATTTTCCTCTGGAAATGAATAGAAAAAGTTTCCTTTTACTGCAGAGGCTCCATTCTCTCAACAGTTTAGCAAGGGATTTTCTGCTAGCAGTTGGGAACTTGTCACTTGTGCCCAGGTAAAGCTGGATCCACCTGCCGTCCATCTGTATTTCTACCCTCTTGGCTTACATGTTGGTAAAGAAATCCACCACCTAAACTGTGTTTCCATCTCAAAGCTCCCTTTTCTGTAGTTTTCCTCAATCTGCTCTGGGCTTTATTTTTATGTGTAAGTGGAGCTTGCTTTTTTCAAGGTTGGCAGTATATTACGTCGTCATTTGTCTTCTTGTTTTATGAAAGTTCTTTGCCTATCTAGTTTATAAACTCCTTAAGTATGAACATGATATCCAATCTTCTTTTTTCATCACTGAGTGCATTGCTTTTATATAGAAAACACTCAGTAAAAATTTGTTTAACGAAGAAGTTTATGTGTGTGCATAAATAAAGGAATAGGTGAATTTCTTTATACATGTACTTTTTTTGCCAAGATGGATTCAAAGAGCCTGAGTAGATAAAAATCAACATATTTACTATGGAAGCATTCATTGATCACTACTTACATATATTTATTTTTCTTATGTCTAGTTTAAGTCAAATTATGAACAAATATGTTCCAGGAGAGCCATTATTCAGAATATTCATATAAATTGCTAAAAAAATAAATTTGAATGTTAAGTTATGAGATTTAATAAGTTGACTTTGGTGAGGCACTTGGAAGAGTTGCCAATACACAGCAGGTAATAAAATTGATCGGAGAATGATCTGAAGAGGCAGCCTGCACAGATTCTTCTGCACATAATTAACAAAAACAAAAGAAAGACACAAGCATACTAGTTGACATATGGAAGGTTTCTATCATGAAAAATAGCAAATATTATATAATTTTATCTTCTACAAATGTATGTTGAACTGAACTTTTTTAGTTAGTATAAAAAAAGAGTTCAAGTTTAGACATAAAGCTTCTGCATTGATCTCACATTTAGTTTACGTAGCTCAGTGGCTAGGGAGCCAGCCACATACACTGGGGCTGGTGGGTTGGAACCCAGCCTTGGCCTGCCAAACAACAGTAACAACTACAACAAAAAAATACCCAGGCGTTGTGGCAGATACCTGTAGTGCCAGCTACTTGGGAGGCTGAGGCAAGAGAATGGCTTGAGCCCAAGGGTTAGAGGTTGCTGCGAGCTATGACACTACAGCACTCTACCAATGGTGACATAGTGAGACAGTGTCTCAAAAAATAAAATTTCTTTATGGATTATAGTGTTTGTCCAATAAATGCTCAAAGGAAAGGACAATTAAGCTTTCCATCAATGTCTATTCTTGTGAAAGATACTTTATCTTTTAACATTTTTGACTTTTAATCTAACTTTATACACCTCTTATGCCTTCATCTTCAAGACTTTCTCCAGTGCCAACTTAAGTAATCCCTGACCTTTAATAAGCCACTTGATTTAATTTTTTATTCCTTGCTTATTTTTTGTCTTTGTTCCCAGACCCAGTGCTTATCTCTAGGCTGATCTCCCAATCTGAATCACATGGGCCATGAGAGGAAGCAGAATAGGACACCTATCAAAAACATCAAAAGTTGCACCCAAAGATAATTGCAAAGGATCAGGAAAGAAGCGCCACATTGTTTGAGATGGAAGAATAATTACAGACCTCAAACAAGAAACAAATGAGCAGGATGGATGCTGGGGGAACAAGTGAGGACATGCAAGACACAGAGGGAAAGGGTTTATTAATTTGGTCATAACAAAATTGCTTTTCTTAGAATCAGGATGGATGCTTCACCTAGAATTAAAGCCACAGACTTGGAGTAGGCTCTTCCTAAACACATAGTGTTTCCAAAAAAGTAAAATGCATTTATTAAAAGCAAAATATTACTGACTGTCTGTGCACCAGATCTTGAAAGTGTGTATACAGATGACCAAAAAAAGGAGCCTTCCAATTGCAACAATAACAAAAATAAAGAAATGGGACTTAATTAAACCAAAATGCTCCTGTACAACTAAGGAGACAACAACCAAAGCAAATAGACAAACTATCCAACGGGAAAGGATATTTACATATTTTGAATTAGACAAAGCTTACTAACTAGGATCTACAGAGAACTCAAATTAAGCAACATAAAAAGAGCTAATAAATCCCTTAGATCACTGAGCAAGAGATATGAATAGAACCTTCTCTAAAGAATACAGACCAAAAATCAGATTATAACAAAGACATCTGTATCAGAATGTTTATTGCAGCCTAATTCATAATTTCTAAGTCATGGAAAAAGCCCAAGTGCCCATTGACCCATGATAAATTGTGGTAAATGTACACCATGGGATACTATGCAGCCTTAAAGAAAGATGGAGACTATTTTTTTCACGTTTACATGGATGGAGCTGGAAAATATTGTTTTTAGCAAAGTATCCCAAGAATGGAAGAAAAAGTATCCAATGTACTCAGCCCTAATATGAAACTAATTTATAGCTTTTATATGAAAGCTATAACCCAATTACAGCACAATAATATGGGGAAAGGGGCAAGGGAAAAGAGGGGAGAGGGGACAATGGGCGGAGGGAGAGTAATTGGTGGGTCCACACTTACGGTGCGTCTTAGAAGGGTACAGGTGAAACTCACTAAATGTAGAATATAAATGTCTGTCCACAATAACTAAGAAAATGCCATAAAAGCTATGTCAACCAGTTGGATGAAAATATTTCAAAATGTATATAAAACCAGCACATTGTACCCCATGATTGCATTTATTTACACAACCATGATTTAATAAAAAATAAAAAAAGACAAATGCCTAACAAATATATTAAAAAATGCTCATCATCCCTAATTATTAGAGAAACACAAATCAAAACTACCCTGAGATCTTACCCTAGTGAAAATGGCCCACATCACAAAATCTCAAAACTACAGATGCTGGTGGAGATGTGGAGAGAAGGGAACACTTTTACACTGCTGGTGGGACTGCAAACTAATGCAACCTTTTTAGAAGGAAGTATGGAGAACTCTCAAAGAACTCAAACTTGACCTTCCATTTGACCCTGCAATCCACTTACTGGGTATCTACCTGGAAGAAAAAAAATCCTTTTACCACAAGGACACTTGCACTAGACTGTTTATTACAGCTCAATTTACAATTGTCAAAATGTGGAAACAGCCTAAATGCCCACCAACCCAGGCATGGATTAACAAGCTGTGGTATATGTATACTATGGAACACTGTTCAACCGCTAAAAAAAATGGTGACTTTACATCTGTTGTATTAAACTGGATGGAAGTGAAACACTATGCTTAGCAAAGCATCACAAGAATGGAGAAAGAAGAATCCTATGTACTCAATTCTGATATGAGAAGAATTAATGCCCTAGGACACGGTGAGGGGTAGGGGATGGGGAGAGCAGAGAGAGGGAAGCAGGGAGGTGGTGGGGGGTCACAGGGCGTAGAACACTTTTTGAGGGCAGAACACTGTTATAAGAGGGTCTTTATTTAACACAAGCAATCAATGTAACTTGGCTCTTTATACCCTCAATGAATCCCCAACAATAAAAAAAAGAAAAGAAAAAAGAGCCTTGGCTCACCTTGTGGCTCAAGTGGCTAAAGCTCCAGTCACATACACCTGAGCTGGAGGGTTCTAATCCAGCCTAGGCCTGCCAAACAACAATGACAGCTGCAACCAATAAAATAGCCAGGTGTTGTGGCAGATGCCTATAGTCCCAGCTACTTGGGAGGCGATAGCTTGAGGCTCCGTCTCAAAAAAAAGAGCCTTCAGAAAGCTTGTATTATACTAAGGGAGTCACATATACCATAAAAATTATACTAAGGGAGTTACTTATACAAACGCAAGGTACAGTGACAGTCTACAGTAGGGATAATTAAACATTTTCTAGGTGTTTGATCAGTAAAGACTTACTTGAGGAAGCGACTGTTAGTATGAAATCTGTCTTCTTTACTTTTTTTTTTGGAGCTTTTGGCCAGGGCTGGGTTTGAACCCACCACCCAGGGTACATGGGGCTGGCCCCCTACTCCTTGAGCCACAGGTGCCACCCTGAAATTTGTCTTCTTCAGCCCCATCTCAGCTAGGTCCCTGTAGCTGCTTGGCAATATTTACATTCACCTCTAATTATGGATTTGCTGTGTTCTCTTTAGCAATCAATCAAAGTGCTTCTCACTCACCCAAAGCCTTTCTTCTCACCCACTCTGCTTTGTGAAGCTCTTTCCTGCCCTGGTACTGGGAGATGGATCCTCCAGTTTAGACCCTCCAAGTCATGTTTTTAATGGATCCCTAATCCTTTCTATATTTACTTCTTTCTCCTTTTTAGCCACAAAGGTTTGAGCTCTTTTGATACCAAAGTGAAACTTTCCACAGGAGTCTCATTGTTTCCTACATTACTCAGGGCCAAATCTAGCAATTACCTAATCCATCCTCATATATATATATATATATATATATATATATTTTTATTGCTGGGATTCATTGAGGGTACAAGAAACCATGTTACACTGGTTGGATTTGTTAGGAAAAGACTCTCTTACAATCGTGTTTTGGCCCCAAAAGGTGTGGCACACACCAAGACCCCAAGACCCCACCCCCCTTACTCCTTCCCTTCATTTTCACTTTTTAAAACTTTTCTTTGTGGTTTTGTGATTCACAAATTTGTCACCTTTTATGGCAATATGTTACTCTATTTTGTTGATATGTAATAGTTTGCCTAATCATCTCTCAATTGTTCTACATTTTTTATTTTTAGTTTTCCAAGACCATAATCATTTAGTTTTCAAGATCATAATCTCTTGATACAAATACCTTCCTGTTTTCTAGAGATTTAATATATGTAATAGAGCCTTTGAAATTATCTGTGACAGAAATTTAATACAGTCACAAAGGCATTGCGAGGTAGCATATGCTGACGTGTCAAATAAATCTGAATTCTTTGATAGCCAGTTTACTAGTAGCTGCATGATCTTGAATAAGCTAGTTTACTCTTGTGTGCTCAATTATAAAATTGGGTTAATAATAGCCTATATTAGTGAGCATTTAAAATTGTATCAGGTGCTATTTGAGTATTTTACATGTATTAATCTATTTAAAATTCAAAATAGTCTTAATATTCCCATATTAGATGTGGCAACAAAGTAGTTAAATAGATTCTGTAGCTACTAATAATGGTGCTGTTATTGTACCCAGTGCCATCTAGAGGTAGTTTTGACCGCTGGAGTGATTCTCATATTCACTTTGTAGTGTCAAAGCACCAACTACACCTATTCCAGGCTGGCAAATTGGCTTTTATTGGCCAAATTAAAGATTACTGAAGTTCTTCTGACTAAAGCTGGAGTGAATTGTGAGTTTACGCACCTAATACTTTAACCTTGTTCTTATTGTAGACAATGTATCTAGGAGCAAGGTTCCCTTTAGATTTAACTAGTCTCTTCAATATTTCTGTGTGTTTCATATTTGTTTTTGAGAGAGGAATGATAACATTTTAGATTTGCATTTTTATATTAATATCTGGAAGGCCTTTTGTTATCCTTCCCTCTCCTTTCTTGTCTCCATCTCTCTTTTAACTGGAATTTAATATTTGTCTGCCTAGAATTTTACTTCTTGATTGTAGGCAGTTAGAGTGCTAGAGTCTCTTATATCCAAAGAGGAGCCTGGTAAACATTGTCACCTCCTTACTTACATGCCACACAATTGGAGAGTGATTTAAAACTCAAGCCTGTTTTTCTGACTCAGATCCACTTTTGGCCTCATTCCATTGTACTATTTGCTGTCTTATTTGTAGTAGTCTTTTAGAAATTAGTATTATAGGGTGGCGCCTGTAGCTCAAAGGAGTAGGGTTGCCATCCCCATATACCGGAGGTGGTGGGTTCAAACCTGGCCCCGGCCAAAAAAAAAAAATAAAAAGAAATTAGTATTATAATTATGCTTCTTATCAGGAATAGTTATATTTGTTTAGTTCTTTGTAGTTTTGTAAAGTGCTTTCTCATCCTTTATCTCATTCCTTTTTTGCAAAGATAACCTTTTGTGTATATATCTGAGGTTCTTAAATAGTGGCATGGTTTCTTTGTTACTGTTGCCTACCCACCACTTCTTTACATATTCACAGATCCAGCTGCCTTCACTTCAGACATGTGTTGACTTGTTCCACTGAGGTTATAAAGTTTAGGCATTGTAGCCTGTCAGTTCTAGCTTTTTCCACATTTTCTGTGTACTCCTGGAGTTTGAGGCATAAAATTCCAGACATGAAGATGATTACTTGTTTTGAAGCACCTATATTTCTTGACTTTTAAGATTACTTATGATAAGGGAAGTTCTTTTTAAAACTTAATCAATATGTAGTTAACAACACACTGTGTAGAAACAAACACAAGGATAAACACATATCATTTATTGTACTAACATTCTTCATCAAAATGGTGTTAGAGATAAGATAAATTATATGGCTATAATGTGTGTTAGTGTGATTTGGTTGGTGACAGGGGAGTGAATTGCTAGTCCAAGGCTAGCTACACTGATTGCCAAAACTTTCTACAGGGGGGCCTTTTACCTAATAAACTAATATAAAACCTGGAGATTCGTAAGAGAATCCTCTGTGATTTATACTTAGGTTAAATCCATTGAACACAGTATAGTCTCTGAGAAAATCTGTTAGTTTGTTATTGATTATCCAACCTTAAAAAATGGAAAGGAAAGGCATAGTAGTTTTCTGGGAAACATTTTGGTAGATTATATATTAAAGCTTATTTGTTTGAACTGTGTGGTCAGCGTTAAATGCTTGTTCAATGCTTGTTTGAGAGTAAAATGTGACACTTTAATTTCACTTTATGATACTACTGGGTAAATAAGAGTTAGTGTTAAGCTTTTTATCCTTGGGTTTCTAATAGCTACTGCTGAGGTGAGCCTTATATGTTAAGATTATCTGAAGATAAGACTGCAACTCATTGGCTCAAAGTTCAAAGGAGAGCGTTAGCTTCAAGGACACAAATCTCTTGAGTAGTTATCCGCCAATTTGTAACAGAAGTGTAGATGAACAACATTTATCTAGATAATCTAGTATCATTTACCTGCAGTTTGAGGTCAGTCTGTTTAGGGGCTTATGTAGGTTCTTTGAACTATTTTGCAGAGATGAGAGTTCAAATTTATTTTTATTCTCAAATTTGAAGTAATAGGTGGGTTTTTTTTTATAATTTTATTGAATCATAATTCTGTACATTGGTGCAATCATAGGGCACGATTCATATACATTCAGAAATGTTTTGATCGTACTGTTACAGATAGCCTTCATGGCATTTTCTGGATCACTATATAAAGACATTGATACTCTACATTTAATAAGTTTCACCAGTACCCTGCTGTAATAGGTGGTTTTGTGTGCCTTTCCCAGCAGGTGCTATTAACCATATTTTGCCCATTTTATTTTATTTTATTTTTTTAGGTTAAAGCAACAGCTTATTTTTAATTAATTTATTTTTATTATGTTTATTAGATCATAACTGTATATTACTACATTTATGGGGTACAATGTGCTGATTTTATATGCAATTTGAAATGCTTACATCAAACTGGTTAACATAGCCTTCACCTCACTTATTTGTTGTGTTAAGATATTTATACTCTACTCTTAATATATTTGACATGTACCCTTGCAGTATGCACAGTAGGTGAGGTCCCACCGATTACCCTATCTCCACCCGGCCACCCCCCTCTCCTCCTCTGGCCCTCCTTTTCTCTCTTTCTGGGCTATAATTGTGTTTTATCATTCGTATAAGTGTGGGTGATTATTGGTTTCACAGTAGTACTGACTACATTGATACATTTTACCCATTTTATAGCTATTTTAGGTTCTCTCTCAACTGTGGAGCTCTCTGAAATTAATTGTTTATAGGTAGGATTTCATTGTCTGGGACACTATTGTTTCCTATGTGTTTTTTCTTCCACAAATTGAGTGTGAGCCCATTTTAAAATTTGTAATACAAACTCTGATACTAAAAGGGATCATCACCTAAGGTAGATAATTAAACTAGGCTAAATGGGGCCCATGTAAAAGGGAGAACAGACACCCCTGTTGGTTTAAATCAGCTTTATTGTCTCAGATTCTTAACCTTGTGAGAATGTGAGTTTGATGTTGTCTGAACAAAATATGTTCAGTGGCACTATCTGGCCCGTGGCCTCTCACCTTGTTACCTGTAAATAATAGCATGTAAAATGAACCTGTAAAAATACTTTATTAATACTTATTTGATTGAAATATGCTATTGTTTTGTCATAACTGGCTGTACTGCATTTGAAGAACTCCCATAGATACAACATATGTGATATGATGTAAAATATTTAAAAATATTATCTATTAAAAGATTTGTCCCTTTTGAAAGATTCATATACTGAGAGATTAACTCTTACCCCCATCTACTCTATCTCCTAATTGACTTTTGTAGTCTATATTTAGAGTGTCTACAGGTTTTGTTTGTTTTTAAATCTACTTCTTGGGTCATAAACATACTCTGGGAAAAAAAAAAAGAAAAACATACCCTGGTTAAAAAAAAACCACACATACTCCCCAGGAAAAAACATCTTCCTTTCTGTTGTACACCTTCTTGTAGACCAAACTCTTTAGGGTAGAACTCCAAGTGCTCCATTCTCCTTCTTTTTTTTTTTTTTATTTTTCCCATCACCATTACTTATACATTTGTTAAAGAATTATAAAACACTGAATGGAGTTGAAACACATTCTTCTTTTTTTTTCTGAGAGAGTCTCACTATGTGGCCCTCAACAGAGTGCTGGTGCATCATAGCTCACAACAACCTCCTGGGCTCAAGTGATTCTCCTGTCTCAGCCTCCTGAGTAGCTGGGACTACAGGCATCCTCCACAAGGCCTGGCTATTTTTTGTTTTAGCAGGCCCAGGCGGGGTTTGAACCCACCAGCCCTGGTGCATGTGGCTGGCACCCTAACCATTGAGCTACAGGCGCCAAGCCCTCCATTCTCTTTCTAAGCTTATGATTCCCTAGTTCCTTACATAGTAAATCTACTTGCTGCCTGTCCCTCTCTATGGCCTCGCTCCCCTTTCTATTCCATATGCTAGTTCGTCTAATGGAAGTGACCTCTCTTATTTATGCTGTATATCATTTCTTCTATTATTGTACTATTTTTAAGTCTTTTACTATGTTCTTTCATTACCAGAGCAGATTTTAAGTTTCTTAAGGATAGTAACTTTTTTCTCACTGTATCTTTGAGCATGTAATGCTTAATCCTGTGCTCTGTGTGTAACAGACATTCAACAGGTTTTTCTGAACTTGATTATTATTTTATATTTTCCCTCATTCATTTTTTTATTGTGGTATAATATACAGAACATAAAATTCACACCATTTAAACCATTTTAAATTGTATAGTTCTGTGGAATCAAGTACGTTTGTATTACTGTGCAACAGTCACCACCATCTGTCTCCAGAACTTTTTTCATCTTCCCTAGGTAAATCTACCTGCACATTACATGCTAAAAACCTTTTTCCAGTTCCTGGCAACCATTATTCTATTCCTCACCCATGAATTTGACTGCTATAGATCCACATATGAAAGAAGTCATATAATGTCTGTCTTTATTGCCTTGTTTAAGTCAGAATAACAGCTTCAGGTTTCATTCATGTTATAGCATGTATCAACATTTTCTTCCTTTTTAAGGTTGAATAATATTCCAGTGTACCCTAACAAAAATATGTGTTGGTGAAAAGATTCTTTATTTAACAAATGGTACTGGAAGAATTTGCTAGTTACCTATAGAAGACTGAAACTGGACCCACACCTTTCACCACTAACAAAATTTGTTTCTCACTGGATAAAAGATTTAAGTTTAAGACATGAAACTATAAAAATACTGGAAGAGAAAACAGGGAAAACGCTTGAAGATACTGGCCTGGGAAAATATTTTTTGAGAAGGACCCCCCCCCCCCGGAAATTGAAGCAACACTGAAAATATATTTTCAGTATAAATTTAGCTTGATCTGATCAAGCTAAAAAGCTCTGCACAGCTAAGGACATTGCAAAAAGCAAACAGATAGCCTTCAGAATGGGAGAAGATTTTTGCAGGTTATGATTCCTGTTAATAGGAATCTACAGAGAACTCAAATTAATCAATAAGAAAAAAAATAAACAAACCCATTTCTTTCTGGGCAAGAGACTTGGATAGAAAATTCTCTGAAGATGACAAGTGAATGGCCAACAAACACAGGAAAAAAATACTCATCATCTTTAATCATCAGAGAAATGCAAATCAAAACCACTTTGAGATATCACCTGACTCCAGTAAGATTAGCCCACATCAGAAAATCCCAAAACTACAGATGTTGGCGTGGATGTGTAGAGAAGGGAACACTTCTGCACTGCTGGTAGGACTGCAAACTGATGCAGCCTTTTTGGAAAGAAGTATGGAGAATTCTCAAGTAACTAAAAGTTGACCCACCATTTGATACCGCAATTTCATTACTAAGTATCTATTTAAATGAACAAAAATCATTTTACAACAAAGACATTTGCTCCAGAATGTTTATTGCAGTCCGATTCATAATTTCCAAGTCATGGAAGCAGCCCAAATGTTCCTCAACACATGAATGGATTAACAAATTGTGGTATATGTATACCATGGAATATTATTCAGCCATAAAAAGATGGAGACTTTATATCTTTTATGTTTACTTGGATGGAGTTGGAGCATATTCTTCTTAGTAAAGTATCTCAAGAATGGGGAAAAAAGTATCCAGTGTACTCAGTAGTAGTGTGAAGCCAATATATAACACTTACACATTCATAGGAATGATAAAACACAAATTATAGTCCAGCAAGAAGTGGGGGGGGGAGAGTAGAGGGAGGAGAGGAAGAGGGAGGGCATTTGGTGGGATCTTGCCTAATGTGTGCAATGCAAGGGTATATTTCAAAATAACAACAAGAGTAAATTATAAATGTCTTACCACAAAATATAAGTAAGTGAGGTGGTAGTTATGTTAATCAGTTTGATTTAAGCATCCACATTATATATCAAATCATTACATTGTACCCCATAAATGTATACAGTTATAATTTCATAAAAAGTTAAATTAAAAAATATTCCATTGTAGCCGGACATGGTGGCATGCACCTGTAGTCCCAGCTACTCGAGAGGCTGAGACAGGAGGATCGCTTGAGTCCAAGAGTTCTGGGGTTTAGTACGCTATGCTGATCAGGTGTCCACACTAAGTTCGGGATCAATATGGTGACCTCCTGGGAGTGGGAGGGTCACCAGGTTGCCTAAGGGGGGGTAAACTGGCCCAGGTTAGAAACGGAGCAGGTCAAAACTCCTGTGCTGATCAGTAGTGGGCTCACACCTGTGAATAGCCACTGCATTCCAGCCTGGGCAACATAGCGAGACCCCGTCACTTAAAAAAAAAAAAATCCATTGTATATATAAATCACATTTTGTTTATCCATTTATCTATCAATGAACACATGGGTTGCTTCAATCCTTTGGCTTTGTTGAATAATGTTGCTGTAATCATGGGTGTACAAATATCTGTTTGAGTCTCTGCTTTTAATTCTTTTGGGTATATCCCTAGGAGTAGAATTAGTTGATCATATGATAAGTCTATGTTTAATATTTTGAGGAATTGTCATACTGTTTTTCATAGTGACTGCATCATTTTACATTTCTTTCAGCAGCACACAAGGAGTCCAACCCACATCTTTGCTGCCAACACTTGTTATTTCCTTTATGTCTTTATCCTTTTCTTTCTACTTCTTTTCTTGTTCTTTTCCTCTTCTCTCTCTCAATAACAGATATTCTTCTGAAAAAGGGCATCTCTCTCTATTTTTCCCTAGTAACTAGTCTCTCTCCATGTGCTTTTTGGCCACTTGTGTGTCTTCTTTGGAGAAAGGTCTATTTAAGCCTTTTGTCTATTTTTAATGGTGTTGTTTGTTTTTGTTGAGTTGTAGGAGTTCTTTATTTTAGAAATTAACTATCAGATATGATTTGGAGATATTTTCCTTCATTTTGTGGGTTGTTCTTTTCACTCTTTAAAGCACAAAGGTTTTTAATTTTGATGAAGTTCAATTTATCTTTTTTTTTTAATTGCCTGGACTTTTGTTGTTGTACCCAAGAAATGATTTCCAAATTCAGTGTCATAAAGCTTTCTCCCTATGCTTTCTTCTAAGCTAAGAGTTTTATAGTTATAGCTCTAATGGTTAGGTCTTTGATCATTTCAAGTTAATTTTTGTATATGTTGTAATATAAATGTTCAACTTTTTTTTGCATGTGGATATCCAGTATTCCCAGCATCATTTATTGAAAAGGCTATATTTTTCCTATTGAGTGGTCTTTCATTTTGATCTCCAACTTTATTGACTGTCATAATTGTGTTTATAGGTTTTAAGATCTTTTCTGTCACTGCTTATCTTAAAAGCTTAAAACTTGTTTATGCTTTCTTTCCCACTTGGAAATAGAAGGAAGAACTCAGTAGTATCTATACATTGAAAGTAGAATCATCATTTATCATCTCTTCTAAGCTCTTACTAGCTGTTTGTTTAGATCTAGAAACCTTCTTTGTTTTGTACTTTTACTTTCTTGCTTCTTGGAACATATTAGAAGCATAAGAATATTTGCTAATCTCTTAAATGAAGGGCCTTTTGTAGGTCTGAATCTTTGTTTTTAAGTCACTTAACCTCTCTGGGTTTTATGTTTCTTTTCTGTAGAATTGAAAGGATTGAACTAAATGATCTGTCCTATATCTTTAAGTGTGGATATTATATGATTCTAAGATACATATGAATGGCTTTTAATCAGTTAATAAAAATCCAGTGGAGAGTAGAACAGTTTTATATTATGTAAGGAATAACATCAAAATTGATATCCCTCGAATACATTATCTTTATTACTTTTCTGCAATATTGGCGTTTTCTCCATAGATGAACTGAATTTTAAACATAGCTATGATTAGTTTTTTTCAGTGGGAAAATACTTAATTCCCAAGTATTGTGGTTTATTGTATTATCATTTTTATCCTCTTTATGTATTAAGGAGAATAGGTATAAATTAATGTACA
This sequence comes from Arctocebus calabarensis, assembly GCA_963573935.1. Lineage (NCBI taxonomy): Eukaryota > Metazoa > Chordata > Mammalia > Primates > Lorisidae > Arctocebus > Arctocebus calabarensis. Next base: position 17,829 of record CAUYON010179959.1, read on the forward strand.
TAAATTAATTTGCATATGAAGAGAAAACACCATAAAAGCCAGGTGGAAAAGTGAGACAGAAACCTCTATCCTGGAAAGTCAGAGAATTCTGTAATCTAGAAAGGGATTATTGGGATGCTACACCCCTGGATACACATTTGAAATGCCCATGATTGTAGGGTATATGTTTACGTATTGATTAGGATTACCAAAGTATCATATTTCCCCATCTCACCTATTGTGTTGATTGGGTAATTATAGAAACTTACCTATTAAACTACAGTTAGTTACAACATAACTTAATTCACTTTACTTTTTAATTAAAATCTTTGCCAATTGCTCTGTTGGGCCTTTGTGTTTTTTTTTTTTTTTTTAATGTGGAAATAAAAAGGATAATGGTCTGTCTTTATCAAGTGCTAATATATTTGTTTCACTTTTATTATTTTTATATCTTTCATATCTTTTTAAAGAAATGTTTTAGTGCTGGTATATTACCAGGAACTGTTTCAGATGCCTAAAAAAGGAGTTAATGCATTGTAGTTTAACTACAATGGAGATTTCTTAAGAATATTAGGAATTAGGAATTAATTCTTTTGGTTGAAAAGGATTACTAACTAGGAAAATAGGGATGAGATGAAAACTTTTAATGGCTTTTGAATTTTGAACTATGTGAATGTATTAATCACTATTAAATTTTAGTATTGAATCATTAGTAATAAATTAAAGTGGTATATTGCCTATAAAATGTTTTATTTGGAATCTTATATCTGAAAAGAGAAATAAAAGTCTTGGCTCTAGTAAGCATTATTTCAAATCACAACGGTGAATTAATTTATATTTAAATATTATGGCTTACAGAAGCAAATTGCTATTAGCCATTTTGAGCAGTAGTGCTTCCATAAAACTGAAATAAGAAGTAAATCTGGTGTGAAGTAGCAAAATTTGAGAATGTGTCTGTTTAACTAGGTTAAGTCCTTAATTTGGTAAAGGGTTTTAATAATGTAGTCTTTTTTGGAGGTTGATGAAAAATAATAGATAAAATAAAGAATGATGTGCTCAATGTGCTACAGTTAAAATAGAGGAAATTTAATGGGAAGTGAGTACATTAGTAGCAGATGACTTGCTTCCTGAATTGCAGTCTTACTGGAAATTGTAGAACAACTTAAATTTGTTTTTCAGATTTAAGAGTCTGATAAAAAAGGTAAAGGAATTTGTTTATTTGGTTGTGCTTTTGTGATTCTTACTGTCTTTTGTATATTTGTACTAGGCTATTTTTATGATTCCTACAAATCCACCACCAACATTCAGAAAGCCAGAACTTTGGTCCGATGATTTCACAGATTTTGTTAAAAAGTGCTTAGTGAAGAATCCTGAACAGAGAGCTACTGCAACACAGCTTTTACAGGTTAGTGCTTATGCCTTTGGGTTTCTTTTTTATTTTGCAGCTTTTGGCCGGGGCTGGATTTGAACCTGCCACCTGTGGCATATGGGGCTTGCGCCCTACTTCTTTAAGCCACAGGCGCAGCCCAGTGCTTGTGCCTTTAAGGGAAGGGTATTTTCTTCATAACTTTTAGCTTTTTGAGATTTTCCAAATTACTGGTAGTTTCATAACTGATTTCTAAAGATGCAAACCACCTCAGGAAATACAGACTTACAAGGTGTGAGCACATGCACTCATTCATTCTCTCTCTTTCTCACACATACACACATTCATTTTTCTGTTGTCTTTATCTGATTTCCTGTTTTCCAGGTTCAATCTTCTATTTCTTTTCCTTTCATTCTTTCTCTCCCTTCCCCCGTCATTCCTTTTCTTTCTTTTCTTTTTTTTTTTGTTGGCTGTTTTCCCCCAACATTGTACAAAATTTGCAAAGGGTTCTCATTTCAGAAATGAGTTCTGTGGTTACTGTTTTTCATGTTTTCTCTTTATGTTCCTTGACTCTATGCTCCTTGGACTTTTTGCTCTACTTGTAAGATATGTAAGTACGAGATCCCTGAGCTCCTTGAAAAGATTATTACATATTGTAAATACAAATTATAAAATTCCCCAAATGAAGAATTTCAGTATCCTTGCTCTTAAGTCCTTCTGGAAGAGGATGTTCTCTGGTTCTTGGCTCCCAGTGCTAAGAATAAGCACTGGTGCCTAATCAAGGCTGGAATGATCATTATCAACATACATTTAGTACAGAACAAAGTACACAAAGTGTAAGGAGAATACATCTCAAGAGTGCAATGGGTCCCTCTCCCTGAGTGGAGAAGAGACCTTGAGTCTGCACCCACACCATCTTTTACAAGCTATTTAGCCAGTATTCTAATTTTTTTCTTTTTCTTTCCTTCTTTCTCTCCCTACCCCCCTTCATTCCTTTTCCTTTTATGATTAGTCTTTTTCAGTGGGAAAAAACTTAATTCCCGAGTATTGTGGTTTGTTGTATTATCATTTTAATCCTCTTTATGTAGTAAGCAGAATAGGCATATCAGATATATTATTAGGTAAGAGTTCTGAAGCAATTCTGCTGGGAAAATAAAGGTTCACAAATTCCCATTATAAATATTAATGGAATAATATTAATTATTAATTAATTATTAATAAAAATAAACATTAATAGTTAATTAGCATTAAATTTTAAGGTAATTGCCAGGTTGGGGTTATGTAACAAAACATTTTTTTCTTTCTGAGACAGAGTCTCACTCAGTCACCTTGGTTAGAGTACTGCAGTGTTATAGCTCACAGCTATCTCAAACCATTGGACTCAAGCAATTCTCTTGCCTCAGCCTCCAGAGTAGCTGAGACTACAGGCCTGTACCACCACACCTGCCTAATTTTTCTATTTTTAGTAGAGATGGGATCTCATTCTTGCTCAGGATGGTCTGTCTGGAACTCCTGAGCTCAAGATATCCACCTGTCTGGGCCTCCCAGAGTCCTACGATTACACGTACCCCAGCCAACAAAACTTCTATTTTTTTTTCTTGAGACAGAGTCTCACTTTGTCTCTCTTGGTAGTGTGCTGTGGTGTCATAGCTCACAGCAATCTCAAACTCTTGGGCTCAAGTGATTTTCTTGTCTCAGCCTCCGAGTAGCTGGGACTATAGGCACCCACCACAATGCTGGGCTATTTTTTAAAGACCAGGTCTCCCTCTTGTGCAGTCTGGTCTTGAACCTGTAAGCTCAGGCAGTCCACTGGCCTTGGCCTCCCAGAGTGCTAGGATTACAGGCATGAGCCACCACCTGGCCTATCATTAAGTGTCTTCCCTGGAACCTTCCTGGAGAATGGGTGAGGCCTGCTATAAATAGACTTTGTAACCAGAATGTCAGGAGGGTTTTGTTTTTTTTAATCTGCCTTAAAATTTAATGCTAATTAAATTAATATAATATTTATAATGGGAATTTGTGAACCTTTCAGAACTCTCACCTAGTAATATATCTGATATTAACAAAATGATTCTTGCTATTAAATGACAAAAGGATTTGAAACATGGTTTTTGTAAAAAGTGACTTCCTGAGGTGCTATTTTTAATAAAAAAAGATTTGATGTGGGGTCTGGGAGACTCTTAAGTATGTTTGTTGTTATGAAAATTTAGCTTAGCACTTCATCTCCATGGAAGCCAATTTGTCAGTATCTATCCAAAATAAAAATCCTTAAATTCTTTGACCCAGAAATCACACTTCTAAGAATTTATTCTACAGAAAGATTTAACCAGATGTGAAATGACACATATGTCAAAATAGTCATAGAACTTTGTAATAGTAAAAAGATTGGAAAGAACTTAAATATCAACAAATTGGAAACAATCTAAGGTCCATTAAGGAGTGATTTGAGAAATGTATTGTTAATTAAAAACAATTAATGATGTTTAGACTGTGAGAAAAGGAGAACTTTATATCTCATCTTCCAGTGAGAGGCATTGTTCCCTTTAGGGACCTCTGTGTTGTGGCTCCCAAGTCTCGCTGTCCAAGAGAGTCCTCCTGCTCTCTGCATTTCCTCCAAAGGACTCAAACACTGCCCACTACACTCAGGGGAAATGAAAATGCCATTGCCTGTCTTTGATGGTGCTCCAATAGTGTTTTTAAACTCCAACAGTTTTTTTTTTAATCCCTTCATATAATGAGCCCCTTGTCTGACATAAATGTTATAAATATATATTTTAGTTTGTATTTTTTTGCCATTTATACATTTTTAAGTTGAATGTACTGAAATTGTCCTTTTGGTTTTGTTTCATTGCATCAGATTAAATAAATACATAAGAACGCTCCTATAGTATCCTCAAGTTGTTTCCTACTTCCATTTTTTTCTTAAACATTTAATACCTTAATCTGTCTGAAATTTACTTTTGTGTTTCTGTGGTAAGGATCTAGGTTAACCTACCAACATTCCCCAAAGCAAGTAATTTTATCTCAGTGCCATTTCACTTGTTTTTTTCCTCACTGATTGAAAATGCTATCTTCATAATATGCCAGTTTCTTTTATATTATGTTCTGTCTCTGGACATTTTATTCTTGTTCTCTCTATTCTCATATTGGTACCATATTCTTTTTAAGCATCCAACAAAAAGGTGTATGGGTATAAAAGTTGATATTTCCATTAAATCATTGTTATTCAGATGACTTTTATATTTATTTATTTATTGCTTATATTATTCTCAGTGGCTAAAAAAGCAGTATTAAAACTCTCCCATGTCTTCCATATCAACCTCTTCTTATGTCTCTATAGTTTTTGTTAGATATACTGCTATGCTAATGTCAAGTTTATATATTTTTAATATTACGTGACTCTTTCCTCATTTACTGCTTTTTGCTTTCACTTTTGCCTTTTTTGATCTTGTTATACATATCTTTTATATGTAACTATTTCATTGCCTGCCTTCTTACTTTTAACCCATTCTTTTAAGTATGCTTTATATAGAAATGTAAGTTCAGTTTATTTTATATATCTCATGTAGAAAGCATGCAGTTATAATTTATCTTATTAACTAATGAACCTGTCTGTTAGTAATTAACTAAAAAGTTGGAAATTTAATCATTTATTTACATTAGCATGTAATTATATGCTAATATCTGTATCACACTGTCATGTTTTACTTTTGCCATCTTGTGTTTTTCTGCATTCTTCTTTATTTTGGTTTGCAGTATTAATTTTACTACTTTTTACTTTAATAAAAAAGCTTTAAAAACTATACATGTGCAGGCTGGGTGCTGTGGCTCCTGCCTGTAATCCTTGCACTTGGGAAGGCTGAGGCAGGTGGATTGCCTGAGTTCAGGTGTTCGAGACCAGCCTGACCAAGAATGAGACCCCATCTCTACTAAAAATAGACAAAAACTAGCTGGGCATTGTGGTGGCCCCCTGTAGTTCAAGCTGCTTAGGAGGCTGAAACATAAGAGGGTTGCTTGAGCCCAAGAGTCTGAGGTTACTGTGACCTATGACCCCAGATTACTCTAGCCTAGAGCAGCAGAGTGAAAATGTCTTTAAAAAATATATGGTTCACCTCTGTGGCTCATGCCTATAATCACAGCCCTTGGGAGGCTGAGGCAAGTGGATTGCCTGAGCTCAGTTCAAGACCAGCCTGCGTAAGAGCAAGACCCTGTCTCTAAACAGTAGCTGGGTATTGTGGCAGATGCCTATAGTCCCTGCTACTTAGGAGGCTGAGATAAAAGGATAACTTGAACCCAGTTTTGAGATTGCTGTGAGCTGTGATGCCATGGCACTCAACCCAGGGTGACAAAGTAAGACTCTGGCTCAAAAAAAAAAAATACACACACACACACATATATACACGTGGTCCCCTACTTAAAATTATTTAACTTAGAATACTGGTTTTCAACCTTCCTAATGCCGCAACCCTTTAATATAGTTCCTGTGTGTTGCAACCCACAGGTTGAGAACCGCTGACTTAGAAAATTTTACTAGTGGTGTAAAAGTAATGAGCCTTCAGTAGAACTATTCTTCAAAGTTTGGATTTTTTTTTTTTTTTGCAATTTTTGGCTGGGGCTGGGCCTGAACCTGCCACCTCCGGCACATGAGGCCAGCACCCTAGTCCTTTGAGCCACAGGCGCCACCCCAAAGTTTGAATTTTAATCTTTTCTCAAGCTAGTGATGTGAGGGATGATACTCTCACGATGCTGGGTAGTACAGTGAGCCATAGGTCCTAGTCAGTCCTGTGGTCACCAAGGTAAATAACCCATCCTCTAGTATACCGCTTGCCAGCATTTTTTGGATATGGTATTCTGTGTTTTTGTATCCTACCATGTCTTCTACAAAATACCTATCTGTGTCTAGGTTAGTGTAAATGTTCTGAGGATGTTTAAGGTAGGCTAGGGTAAGCTATAATGTTCAGTAGGTTAGGTGTATTTCATTGAATTTTTCATCTTCCATTATTTTCAACTTATGATAGGGTTATCAGAATAAACCCCATCATAAGTCTGGACCCCATCTCTACTCTGACAATGTATCTGATAAAACTTCTCTTCTTCCTGTCAAGAGTACTCAAATAATATGGTTTTGTATTTAAAGTACCCTTTTAACTTTATTAGCCAATTCCTCTTTGTTGGTCAAAATCATATCTGTAGTGGTTATATAGAGAAAGCATGAGTTCAAATGAAATTGGACATCCCAATTTTGGAGATTAAGACCGTTAACCTCTGCAGAATAACAGTAGCGTGAACACAACAGACAGTTCACCATGAATTACATAAAAGCAAGATTGGAGTAGAATGGCTGAATCCAGTATGTGCTTTAGCATTTCTTAAAAATAACTGTATCTTGCTCTTTTCTCTCTCTCCCCCGCTTCCCCCTGAGTGTCTCGTGTCTGTCTGTCTGTCTCTCTCTCTCTCCCTTCTCCCCTCTCTTCTCCTCTCTTCCCGTCTCTCTCTTTCTCTCTCTCTCTCTCCCTCTTTTCCCTCCTCCTTAATGCTGCTATGCAGCATCCCCTGCCAATAAAGACCTTTCGTACAAAAACAAAACAAAGCTGTATCTTGGAGGCATGGCTCATACTTTTCTCTGAGAAGATTGAGTTTGAAATTTCTATTTAAAGAAATGTAATTTTATTGGCTCCTAATTCTTGCAGTGTTGGTTTTCTTTCACTTTTGTTAATATAAAAATAGTCACTAAATCCTTTTATTCTTCTGTCAAATTTATTGTTTCTTTATTTTGGCGACTGTTGTTTTGAATTTTGGTTCTTAATTATTCATATCTGTATTATTACAATTCCTCTTCATTTCATTTTCTAAACTTTGCTACAAGATTATTCTATCAAAGATATTCTTTTCCTTACATTATTCTCTTGTAATTTTAAATGGCTTTCAGACAAAATTCAGGCTTCTCATCCTAAACATTTATCCTTCTTGCCTGACTGTTGTCTGTATTTAAACTCATAGAATACCATTTCTCTAAATGGTATTTCTGCTTTGACTGGTCAGGTGTTTTTACTGTGTTCTAACATACATCCTCTATTTTTGTGTCTTTGTTCATGTTGTTCATACTCTTTACCCTTCCTAAATGATGCATTTCTTCTGTATGAGGTATCTATGATTAATTACCTCACCCATTCTTCTATTTTTAATATTTTATAATCATGCTAAACCATCATGACTATAACTTCTCTGTCATATTATACTTTTTAAAATGTTGTTTTTTTATTCCTCAAAGAATATATTTTCAAGGTTGTGTGTTGTGTGTGTGAGAGAGAGACACCTTTCTACTAGTGTTTGTCAAAAAATTGCAAAGAAGGATAGGTATTTGTTCCTTTTTGTTACTCTACCATCCTTTAGAGCACTGTCTTTGTTTTTATATGTAATAGTTGTTTGAAGTTGCATTGCAAGTACCTCTGCTATTCTAACTTAGCAAAAAGGGAAGCGATCATGGAAAAGTACTCACTCAATGTTTTATGGCCCAGACTAGAAAGTAGACATTTGTGCTCACATTTCATTGGAGAGAACTTTGGCATTAGTCACAACTAGCTGAAAGGGAAGCTGGACCTACAGCTACCCAGGAATCTATCTGGGAAATTCCTGGGTAGCTGTAGGTCCAGCCACAGCTACCAAAACTCTGTTTTGGTATATGACCAAGAGTTTTACTATGGATTTTTTAACTAGTCTCCACTACAGATAATCCCCACAGATATGGTGATTATTCTGTAACTGTTACAAAAAAATTTATTTGTCAGTCTCAGCCCCCATAGCTCAGTAGTTAGGACTCCAACCACATACACTGGGGCTGGTGGGTTCAAACCTAGGCTGGGCCTGCTAGAACAACAATGACAACTATAATAACAACAACAACAACAACAACAACAACAACAAAATAGCCAGGCTTTGTGGCAGGCGCCTGTAATCCCAGCTACATGGGAGGCTGAAGCAAAAGAATTGGTCAAGCCCAAGAGTTTGAGATTGCTGTGAGCTGTGATGCCAAGGCAGTCTACCAAGGGCAACATAGTGAGACTAGTGAGACTGTCTCAAAAGAAGAAAAAAAGAATTTATTTATTCTATACAGTCATTTTAGTATTTCTGTGGCAAAATTCTCACTAATAGAGTTTCCAAATGATATATTTACTATTTTAAAGCCCCTTGCCAATATCTATAATATAATTGCTTCTTTAAGACTAATTTTTTTTTTTTTTGAGACAAAGTCTTAATATGTTGCCCTCAGTAGAGTGCTGTGGTGTCATAGCTCACAGTGACCTCTGACTCTTGGGCTCAAGCAATTCTCTTGCCTCAACCTCCCAAGTAGCTGGGATTATCGGCGCCCGCCACATCACCCAGCTATTTTTTTGTGCAGTTGTTATTGTTTAGCAGGCCCAGGCTGTGCTCGAACCTGCCAGCCTTGGTGTATGTGGCCCTACTCACTGAGCTACAGGAGTCAAACCTAACATTAAACTTTTTTTGTCTTCAAGTATATTTTTAATTGACTGATTGATTTTGAGACAATTGTCTCACTCTCTTACCAAGGCTAGAGTACTGTGACATCAACCTCTCTCACAGCAACCTTAAACTCTTGGATTCAAGCAGTCTTACCTCAGCCTTCTGAGTTAGGTGGCACTATAGGCACCCACCATAACTCCTGGCTACTTTTTCTACTTTTAGTAAAAACGTGGTTTAGCTCTTGCTCAGGCTGGTCTTGAGCTCCTGAGCCAAGGAATCCTCCTGTCTTGGCTCCCCAGAGTGCAAGGATTATAGGTATGAGCCACTGGGTCTGTTTTATTTTATTTATTTTTATTGAAATAATTCGGGTGGCTTTAAATAGACACTACCTATGTACTGATTAGGTAGTTAGGAAAATTTCATTTTGTAGCTAGATTTCTTCCCCCACATAAGGTTATCTCTCCCAAATTACTCTTAAAACCTCTCCTTCTTTTTCTCATGTCCTTCTCACTCTCAATAATAAAGCAATTAAAAACCCAGATCTATCCTGGTGGTTTCCCTTCAGCTTATCAGTATTGGAGAAAACTCAGCTGTTTGAGCTAGATCATAATGATATTTAAAAAAGAAGTGACAGGGGGGAACCTGTGGCTCAAGGAGTAGGGGGCTGGCCCCATATGCTGGAGGTGGTGGGTTCAAACCCGGCCCTAGCCAAAAACTGGGGGGTTGGGGGGGAGTGACAAGTTATTTTATAAATAGTACAAAAATGAGGCAGTATTTATTTACAGAAAAATATTTTTCTGTTTTCATTGGAAAAGATTAAATTATTCATGACACAATACAATAGAAAAACGTTATAAAAGAACAAAACAATTGTCCTCTTTTTGATCACTGGTTTTGCTATCAGCTTATCCAATTAATTACATTCTGTAACTTAGTACCAAAATACGTATTTTTCACATAAAATGGAATCACCAATCTGTTCCTTTTTACTATTTAATATATACTCTTTGGACAATTATATCTTTAAGAATAATGTAGTTTTATTAGCAGAGTTGCATTTTTGCGTATGTGCTTTTTTAATAAACAAACAAACAAAAAAACCCTGAAAAGCAAAATCTTTACTTCTAAAGTAGGTGACACATTCTCTTTCTTTTAACGAATACATTTCATTGTGGTTGAAAAAACAGTCATTGAAACATATGATCCTGGTTAACATTTACAGGTTCTATAACATTTGTTGGCTATAATCTCCCCAAATCTTTTGAATTTATACCATTAAATTTTACTTTTCTAGCATCCTTTTATCAAGAATGCCAAACCTGTGTCAATATTAAGAGACCTTATCACAGAAGCTATGGAGATCAAAGCTAAAAGACATGAAGAACAGCAGCGAGAATTGGAAGAGGAAGAAGAAAATTCGGTTTGTAATTACCTTTAAAATGTTTATTTTTCTGAGTTGTTTTTGTGTAATTTTGTTTCTTTAACTATGTTAATAGCAATAATTTTATTATACAAGTAAAATATGTTTCTTCATTAAATCTCAAAATAGATTTTGTTTGCGTTGAATGTTTGCTATCCTTTTCTGATGTATTAAGAATTAATGATTAGTTGAATATAATGTTAATATGTTTGTTAGACTCACACAAACATGTCTTGCACAGAGTCTGAGTTTGTGGAGTAAACGTCTTGAATTTAGGCAAATTTTTGTCATGTCCTCTGGAACTTACTTTTTCTTCTTTTGTTTTTGAGTCAGGGTCTCTTGCTCTTTTGCTCAGATTGGGAGTGTAGTGGAATAATCATAGCTCACTGTAGATGGAACTCCTAGGCTCACATGATCCTCCAGGCCTTGCTAATTTTTAAAAAAGTTTTGTAGAGGTAGGGTTCTCACTTTGTTTCCCAGACTGGGGTTTCAGATTCCTAGGCTTACCTGATCCTTCTGCCTATGCCTCCTAGAATGCTGGAATTACAGGTGTGAGACACCATGCCCCCTGGAACTGTCTTAACTGGTTGCCAGCTATGCTTTAAATAAATAGTATCATGGTAGAACAGGGGTTACCAGAGAAAGTAAGAGGGACAAGTATCTAGCAGTTTTACCAAGTTTGTTCCATTTATTTTCTATTAATGTGTCACTCCATTTTAATAACAACATAAAATTTATCACATTTTATAGTACCTAGTGGTTTTATCTTTTGCTAATTATTTTTTTGCATTGTGCTTCAAATAGTCATTTTTTATGGATAAAGAAACAGATAATCCTTGGTATTGAAGTATTTATAAAATCTAAAAATAAAGATATTTTTAGATTTTATAAATATTTCACTTATTGAAAATGTGTTTGATAACATTGTCTGTATTTTCCTTTGGAATTTTTTTTTTTTAATCTTAGAGTTTCTGTATACAAATACCCATTAATTTGCTAATTGAAATTCAGTATATATAGCATTATTTTCCTAAATTTGAATTAGCTGGGCATGATGCTGGCTACCTGTATTCTCAGCTACTTGTGAATAGGAGTTTGAGACTCCAGGGAGCCATGATTGGACCGGTACACTACAACCTCTGCAACAGAGCAAGACCGTGTCTCCAAAACAAAATATCAAAAACAACAACAAAAAAAGAAGCAGAAAAAGTTTATTGAGTTTTAATTTCAGAAACTGGTTATCCAGTTGGGAATGCTTTTGAAATATTTTTGTCTTTTTCTCCTATGATTATGATTATGATTATGATTATCATCATCATTATTTTGAGACAGAGTCTCACTTTGTCACCCCGAGGAGAGTGTCATGGCCATCATAGCTTACAGCAACCTCAAACTCTTGGGCTCAAGCACTTTTGAGTAGCTGGGACTATAAGCGCCTGCCATGATGCTGGTTAGGTTTTCTGTTTAGAGTGGAAACGGGGTGTTACTCTTGCTAAGGCTGAACTCAGGCAATCTACCTGCCTTGGCCTTCCAGAGTGCTAGGATAATAGGCACATGCCACAGTGCCCAGCCCCTTTTCACAAATTATTAAACCTTGTATCATAAGATAGTCCAGGGCAAGGAGAAATGTGCATCTTTGCAGAGCTGACTTATAATTGTTTTCTTTTGATACGCAACTACATGAGTTATTTTTTTGGTAGCAATCATGGGCCATCTAGTGAGACAGATGCTTTAGAGCTTGTATTTTAAATGTAAAATCTTTCACTAATAAAGTCACCATTCAGAATTTTAATAGTGTCTTCAAAAGATTTTTTCATAAGTTTATGATTAAATTTATATGATATAGGAGAGGTAAAGACTATGGCTTTTGCTGTTATGGGGTTTTATAGTTCCCACCCTGGGTTCTGTGTGATGATAGATACATTTAGTTTCTTATTTCTCTCCAATTAATGTTTGTAAATATGAAATTTTTGTAGTTGGTTGTTGTGGTTTTATTGCATTCTTACCAAGTTCATAGTCCACTGCTCAAGAGGAAGCCAGCCAGTACATAGACAGTGTAGGTGTTACAGCAAAGAAAGAATTTAATATTGCAGGCACCAAGCAAGGACAGAGGAAGAAGTTCTCAACTCTGTCTCCCTGAGAATTTGGGAAAAAGGATTTTTTGAAAATAGTTTGGTAGGCAAAAGGCTATGTAACTGGGAATGCTAATAGGCTGGGTTCAGGATGGAGCCAGAGTGGTGTAGCTTTGATGAGTCAGTTCTTGGTTGGGAATCCCAAAACCACTTGAGTCAGTTCCTTGGGATGGGCCACTGGTCTGAGTGGGCTAGCTGTTACATTGAATGCAGGGCCTAGAAGATATCTCAAAAACTAGTCTTAGGTTTCACAAGTGTGATGTTATCTGTGGAAGCAATGCAGAAAGCTAAGAATCATTATGACCATCAAGCTAGATGACTCATGAGGAGTAAGAAATTACTGGAAAGAAAGTTGGAGAACAATGTCTAGCTATATATGTATCTTCCCTACCACAGTTCCCACTTTTGACGCTTACGAATTTTACAAGGGGCAGTTTCAGTTTCAGAGGCACTTTATCATATATTATTTCATTTGATTTTTATTTAAAAGATATGATTGGTTGAGCATGTTATTATTATTATCCCATTTAGTATTTGAGTAAAATTAGGTTAGAAGAGATTTAGGACAGTTCACAAAGCTGATGAAGAGCCAAAACTAAAACTAAGTTTTTAACTTTTAAGTCTCCATGTTTCTTCATGGAACTTTATGCTGATTTTTTCCCACTAAAATATTTATTAGTACTTTAAAAAGAAACATTGACTAACCAGAGTTAACACCATAAGGTTGTTTTCTAAGAAGTCTAGCTTTTGCCCCTCTCTAATGTTATCCATTTACCTTCCTTTGCCTTCTGCAAATTTCTAATGAGTGCTGGGCTAGTGAACTGCTATTAGTTAGCTATAGCTGTTAATAGGTAAGTGATTATTTTTGCTTTGCTGTTATCTTTCTCTATTTGGTTTTAGAATAGTTTATACATTTTTTTTTTGAAAAGTAAATTATTTCACGTTAATGTGAGAGGGTACAAAAACTCAGGTCAACATATTTGATTTTGTTAGGTAGAGTCCCTTTTGTGTTTATGTCTCACACACAGTGTGCCAAACTAGTTTCTATTTTTGATGGATAGAGAACTGTTGACTACCCCAGAACTTACTGGTTTTTACTAGATTTTAAGATCTTAATACAGTCAGTTTAGTTACTATCTGCCACTTTCATGATATCTTTCTTCATTATTTTTCTCTCCTTCACTGAGCTCCAGACACACTAGTCTTTCAGATTTTTAATCTTTAAACATGCCTAAGACCTTTCCTTACCTATGGGCTTTGCTTGGTTATCCCCTGTTCTTGATACACTCTTCTTTCGCAGAACTCATGGAGTGCCTAGATTCTTCTCTTTTGGGTCTCAGCTTTAAACATCATGTACTCCAAAACTTAGCAGCATAAGACAACGTATTTATTATCTCATGTATTTGTAAAGCATTATTTCAGGAGAAACTTAGTTGGGTGAATTCAGGCTTAGGGGCTCTTACAAAGTTGCAGTCTAAATGTTGGTCAGAACTACAGTCATCTGAGCCTTGTGAGGGCTGGAGGAATAATTTGTACGATGGCTCATTCAGTGGCTGTTGGCCAGCAGCCACAGTTCCTTGCCTTGTGCACCTCTCCATAGGATTGCTTGAGAGTCTTGAAAGCATGACAGCTGACTTCTCTGAGTGACTGAGAGAGAACAAAGAGGAAATCTCAATGCCTTTTATGATGTAGTCTTAGGAGTAACATACTGTCACTTCTGTCACATTCTCTTTGTGAAAAACAAGTCATGGATCACAGAAAGTGGAGCAAGGTGGTGCTTCTACAGAAGCAACCATTAAGGTGACAAAAGCTGACAAATCAATGCTTGCAATACTCTGGAAGCTAAGAAAAAAAAATAGCAACCAGGGGAGTATTTAATGAAGAAATAGGCTGGTAAATTTCAACAAGAAAGCATTGTGACATTTTTGCATACATACCTGCCATCTTCTATGTTCTAGCTCAGCTGTGGCCCTTGTTTTCAAAAAACTGTGGTTTTGCCTTTTGACCTATTTATTGGTGGTTCCCCTGAGGGACTAGTATAAATATCCTTTATCTTAGTCCTGTTGAACTAGAGCTTCTTCCCAGGTGGAGTCTGTCAAAAAACATTCATATGTGCTAGAGCTAGTAAACAAATCAGCCGAGTGTTAGGATAAGAGATAAACACACTGAATTCATGTTTCTATGCACAAGCACTAAAAGATGTGAAAAGGAAATTATGCAAACATTTCCATTTATAATAACATAAAAAAAAAAGAAATACCTAAAGAATAAAAGATGAAAACAAAAGATGAAAAACTTGTACATTGAAAAGTACAAAAACATTACTAGAAGAAATTAAAGAAGACCTAAATCAATAGAAAGACCTTCTGTGTCCAGGAATTAAAAGACAATATTGTTAAGATGGCAGTGCTCCCAAAAGCAATTCACAGATTAATGTAATCCTTATCAAAATTGCAATGGTCATTTTTACAGAAGAGGTATAAATCAAGTCTTCAAATTCAAAGAGAATTACAAGGGGCTCCAAATAGCCAAAACATATTTGAAAAGAACAAAGTTAACTTAAAACTATAATATTCCTTTTTTTTTTTTTTTTTTTTTTTTGTAGTTTTTGGCCGGGACTGGGTTTGCACCCACCACCTACAGCATATGGGGCCTGCACCCTACAAAATGGTGCTGGAACAATTCCTACCTCTAATATACAAAGTCTAATTGAATGGATCTATGACCTAAATACAAGACCATAAATGTAAACACTGCCTGCTAATCTCTTTAGCTAGAACATATATTTAATTAGGTACATTTACATTCCTTGTTACTTATTTGGTTATTGCAAATTTTCTGTCATTCCACAATAAGAATCTTCTTTTCTATAGGTTCCTAACATTTACCTTACCTTCCTGAAACTTTCTTAAAGTGTTTAAGTCACTTCTTCTTGCTGCTTACAACAAAATGCAAAAGAATAAACTTAAGAAAGAGGCAATTAAGCAAAAAAGGAGCAAGAACTTGATTCTGCAAATCCCCAGCCTCTGTAGACAGTAAATCATGCTACAATTATAAAATAGCTTACAAGCAAATCTCAAACCCAAGGACATTCAGAAAAGCTGCAGAGATGACATCCTTTGCATCATCCTTTGTTATGATTTCAGAAAGATCCATAGCACTTACCTGAATTAAATAATAGGGCTTCTAAACCAATAAGCTTAAGTCACTGTTCTTCAGTAAGAGCCAGGGTTAGAGAAGCACTTATCGTAATAAAATTTATAGGTGTAGCCTATTCTCATGGAGTGAACTGCAGAATGAGATTAATAGAAGACCCACAGAAGTTTTTCTGGCAGAAATACCACAAGCATGGACTGAATAGGACAGGGATGCATAAAATTGAAAGAAGACTTTGGATTTCCAAATTTCTAAAGGCACAAAGTAGGCTGAGAAAACTATTTTGCTCAAAACACAAGCTGCCTTTCATGGAGAAAAAAATAATTCAGAAGCAGAACTAACTAGAGGCCATAGGATGATACTGAAAGGAAGTTTCAGAAAGACTCCCAAAGAGCAGTTAATTCAGATTAGAAAAGGATAGAGAACTAGAAAAGGAATGAGTCAAGAAAAGAGAGCAGCACTAATAAATTAACTATTTGAACATACGTACAGGAGTTGACAGCCCCTACAGAGAGTTTAGGAATATAGCATTTGTGAAAAAGTTAGTGATAAGTGTATAGAAAACTAACAACAGTAGCAAAAACTGAGACAATTATCCAGAAGTCACAAAAAAGAAATAACATATAATCATATTATTATGGTGTTCATGAACAATAATTACATAGTCATAACAATGTAAACACTGAGTAGGGATTTTTAAAAATTGTCATTTAATTACATAGGGAAAATGAGAAACAAGAAGTAGCCAGTTCTTTAAAGAATAAGAATGAGAATCAATAAAAGCAATTTTCTTTATTTGTATAAAAACTTCCTCAAATATTTTTAAATTTCAAAACTAATTTTATAAATATCTCTACCAACTCTTCCAAACACATTTGACCATTTAAATTTTGTTTTAAAATGCTTAAGAGAGGCTGAGTGTGGTGGCTCACAACACTTGGAGTCCTCACACTGGGGAAGGCCTAAGTAGGACGACTGCTGGAGCCCAGGAGTTTGAGACCAGCCAAAGCAATAAAGTGAGATTCCATAGCCACAGAAAAAGAAAAAAAAAATTAAAAATTTGTACGTGCCTGCCATCCCAGCTACTTAGAAGACTGAGGCAGGAGGATTGCTTGAACCAGGAATTGGAGGCTACCTTCCTTGCACATGCAAAATACAATCACTGTCTTTAAAGAACAGGCTATATCTATAAATAATACTTTTACCCCAAGTATTATTTCTCTAAATATCAGCTCAAAATCCAGTATTTCCTTTTCTAAATCATACACAGCTAAAGATGATGTTCCTTGAGTCCAGTTCCTCTCAGTCTGAAGACCTGTGAACTAAAGAGATAAGCTATCTGCTCTTCACATACCCACCGTGCAATGATGGGTCAGGCATAAAATTATATTGCAATATAACATAATTTTTATATAATTTAATATCATAAAATTATGATTTATAATTATATCAAAATTATAGACAGTTCTGTTCAAAGAGAAAACAGGAGGCACATAAGAGTTACTAATCCATAAGACTTTTGGAATCTAGCCAAACAACTGGCAGCTCTTGTCCTCACCTCTGCTGTTTGTCTTGATCCTTTTCTGTAACACTTCTGCTATTTTCCTTTATCCTTATTATGATTTTGGAAGGGTTTAGGGAGGGATAGGGATAAACTCATGTATTCTATCCTCTTCCATTTTAATGGAAGCTCTTGCCATTTATTATTTCTCTGATGGTCTAAAATTAGAATTTTAGATGTTGAATTTGTAATTTTATGTATTTATAAATAAATCTTAGACATATCTTAAACATATCTTAGATTAAAAACTAAAATCCAGTTAATCTAAAACATATCTTAAATTAAATACAAATCTTAGGCTCGGTGCCTGTGACTCAAGCAACTAAGGTGCCAGCCACGTATACCTGAGGTGGGTTTGAATCCAGCCCTGGCCTGCCAAACAATGATGGCTGCAACCAAAAAATAGCCGGGCATTGTGGCAGGTGTTTGTAGTCCCAGCTACTTGGGAGGCGGAGGCAGGAGACTCGCTTGAGTCCAGGCATTGGAGGTTGCTGTGAGCTGTGATGCCATGTTGCCTAAGGCAACAGCTTGAGGCTCTGTCTCAAAACAAAAACAAATCTTAAACATATCTTAGATTAAAAAACTCCTTGAGTATGCATACATTAGCACAACCTAAAGAAAAATTATAGTCTGTTCAATTCTACTTTGTTCTTAATAAGTCATAAATCAAAGTGATCCAAAGCAGGGAAGGGAAAACTTCTCTAAGGTACCATTGGAAGAAATCAGGGAAGTTAGTCAAGTCATACCAAATTTGTAGTTGATGAGAAAAGAAGTAAATGATAATTCTCTTTTCCTGGGTATTTTACACAATAATTTTCTCTAGGTGATGGATTAGAAGTACAGTGTTGGGCTTCTTCTTATTGCTGTAACATCTGTATCTGTAAAGTCAAGATTGTTGCTTTGGGACCTCTTATTTGTGTTTGCAGCTCATCTTGTTTACCAGTTTTATCCATGAAATCTGCTGATTTTTTTTTTTAATTGGCGCCAATGTAGAGGATTCATTTGCTCAATACCTGCTTACCACCAGGACTGGAGACTAGCCTGCTTTTTATAACAGAATATGGCAAAAGGTTTTGGATGGATATTTAGATATACCAGTTGTTTTCAAAGAGATTTTTTCCCCACTCTTTTCCTTTTTTTTTTGAGACAGTCTCACTATGTTGCCCTCAGTAGAGTGCAGTGGCATCCTAGCTCACAGCAACCCCAAACTCTTGGGCTTAAGTGATTCTTTTGCCTCAGCCTCCTAGTAGTTGGGACTACAGGTGCCTGCCACAACACCCTGCTGTTTTTTGTTTGTTTGTTTGTTTGTTTTTGTTATTGCAGTTGTCATTATTGTTTAGGAGGCCCTGACAGAGTTTGAACCTGCCAGGCTCGGTGTATGTGGCCAGCGCCCTAACCACCGAGCTACAGCTGCCTAACCTCTTTTTTTTTTTGATTATTTAAAAGATAAGAGGTCTATTCTGCCTTGTGGGAGATCTGTGTTGTCAACTTTTACTTCTGTATTTTTTTTTTTAGTTCAAAAGACCTGGCAGCCTTTATTATAGCTGTTTCTAGTGCTCACCATGGATTGGTTCTTTTCTGGTAACTGGGCTAGTAAGACACAGACCTAGTTTGGCATTGGACCATTGAAAAATTTTATAAAGCTAAATTTTCCGATAATGTAGATCAAATTCTTCTAACTTCAAAATTTTAGAACTTTGAAATTTACCATAATGAGTCACTATATCATTATATCATAAAAAATACGGTAGAACCTCTGTAAGTTGACCATCCAAGGGACTGTCACAAACTGGTCAGCATGTGGAGGTGGTCTACATAAGGAACTAGGCCTACTGTACTGATATATACATGTGGTGCATGTCCAGTTTGTGAATTTCAGGTCAACTTAAGGAGGTGGTTAACTATGGAGATTCTCCTATATTTTTGTTTCGTAATCAGTATTAACACTTGGGTCCATTGTGGATCCTGCTTTTTCCATTCTGTCTGAACATAATTTTCAGAGAATTTATGGGTTAATACCAATATCAATTTTAAAATTTTCCAAATTTAATTTACTTCTATACCAGTAGTTCTCAACCTTCCTAATGCCGTGACCCTTTAATACAGTTCCTATGGGTCTCGACCCCCAAGTTGAGAACTGCTGTTCTATACAGTTTGGCTTACTACAGTTGGGGAAAAATCAGTGGCCTGAAATTAAATTGATATTTCCATCAATGTAGTGTGGCTTTTGAAAAGGAAATAGTATGTGATAACCAGTTCAGGATATGTTGTTTTTTAAATGTTAGAGCAGTATACCTGTGCCCTGGGAAACTATTATAAATAAACCTCTTTTTTTTTTTTTTTTTTTTTGATATCTCAATTTTGGTTTTAATTTGCATTTCCCTGATAATTAGTGAAAAAGAGCAATTTTTCATATGTCTTTTAGCTTTTGTTGTTTTGAGAACCTTCTGTTCAGATCTTTTGCCCACTTTTTAATATGGCTGTTTTTTTTTTTAATACATGCATTTTATTATTCCTCATTACATTATTTCCCCCCTGACCCCCCAGTGGCAAGACAGAATTTATTTACAGAAAAGAATACAGAAAACACTAAAGCTCCTGGTAGAGGGAGAGAATTCAAGTGGGGAGAGAGAATCTCTCTCCGTTTCTCTTCCAGTCTTTCCCCGTCTCCTCCTTTAGGGCTTTAGTCTCAAGGTATATATAGGTGTATGGGTTCCTTGGCCAAGAAATGAATGAATACAGTCCCTTCCGCCGGGGGCAAGGTGAATGAATGTATCGATGAATGGATACAGTCCATTCATGGAATTGAGGCCTAGGAAATTCACAAGAAATTGACCTAGGCATAGGAAATGGGGGTTCCACCTTTAGTCCTAAGTGTAAAGTGAAGGAGACACCAAGGCACAGATGTCTCCTCGGCAGTTGTCCAGCCTTTTTGGCTATTG
>CAUYON010179961.1:0-59137 GCA_963573935.1 Arctocebus calabarensis
TGACTGTCAAAAAAATGGGCAGAACTTGTGGCTCACGGAGCAGGGCGCCAGTCCAATATACCCGGGGTGGCAGGTTAAAGGCCAGCCCGGGTCAAAACAGCAAAAAAAAAAAAAAAAAAAAAAAGGTGTACCTGCATATTATTGAAACTCAGTTATAACCACAGCAGTTGTTCAGAACTTAGACCAACAAAGAAAATTACTTTTAGGGTAAAGTAGTTTGTTATTATACTTAGAATTCCCAGGACATAATGAGAATAAATAACAGACTGATTATTAGTCAATTTTGTTTTTATTTTTAAAACAATGAAACCCTTTAGTTCCTGCAGCTGAGGTGGACAGTCCCACATTCCCACCTTCAGTATACCCCTGACATTTGTTATTCAATTAATATTAACAGGATTTTTAGTTCTGCTTTAATTATATGTTACACTTAATCCAGGAGCTATGTAATAATGACAATAGTCACCAAATTGTTGCCTTTTTATCTTTGATAATGCCCATGTTCTCTAAAATGTACATTTTATTATCTCTGATCTTTGAGTTTAAGGTAATTTCCTGCTTTTTTCCCTGGAAAGAAAGAACATTCTGTATTATTTGAGACACCTATGGAATGTTTTTATATAATGATTTATTTTTATATGTCATGAATTTTTAATGGCTCTTTCTTGCATCATTTAAGAGGAATAGAAAAGGCTCTTAGATTCACTAAAGGAATAGTTAGGGTTATTTGTTATAGTTTTGTAATTTAAATTGTTTAAACCCACAAAATGCCATATGTACACTTTTAAACTAAAACTACTAACAATCTCTTTTTAAGATTTAATTTATACATTTGCACAGATGGTCATAGAAGGAGGTATTCATTAACATCTGTAAATGCTGGGAAAATGATGGATGTCTATATTTGTAAAATGCCAGAATAGAATTACTGAGTTTGCAGATGTAGATTTAAAAATACAAAATTTGAATATCTGAAAAACATTCTTTTTAAGCTAGCTTTCTAGAGATTCAGACATTGAATAATTGTCTTTTGCATAAATTTCCATTTTTATAAGTTCAGTAAATTCTTATTAATTTGGACTACATTAATTGAAGGATTTGTGATCATTCAGGTATAGGCAAATTATACTTTTGTTTGGTCCAAATTCTTCTTCAAAGATAATGCAAATGATTATTACAAAGGAGGTTGAAACATATTTTACACACCAGCAAAACCATTTTTCTATGCATACCTAAGGGTTTAAGAGTGCTCTTTAAAACACAAGCAATTATATAGTATAAAATAATTCTGATATTTTAACAAATCCCTTAAGAATCTCTGCTAACAGTTAATAACATCATTTCTGCAAAAATATTCTACTTTTTGAACTTTTTAAATTATTTCATTATGCTTGCACCTAAATCATTAATGAGGTTTTTACAAAATTATAATCATTTAATAATATCCAACATTATTGTCTTTTTAAAATGAACATTTTTGTTACTTGTTTAACATTTCTCTGGAAGTCTTTCGGGTCACATATTTAACCCAGATAATATCTAGATTCGTATTTCAAGCCACATTGTTTTGAGGTATGAATACCTAAGTTAGGTATCTACACTGATCAAATTAGCTGAATAATCAATAAATCACTGGGTACGTGTTCTGAGAGTCTATCTTGTTATACAAGTAATTGAACTATTGTATATAAGAATTGCTTTTCTAATAATTGAGCCATTGGTCTGTTGTGAATCTGATCATTTCACACTGACACTGGTCAAGCAACCAGACCCCCAAAGCATAACAACCAATGATGCTTGCTTCAGTTCACTACTTCCAGTCATAGTTCTGTAGCCTCTGTGATCAATTGGTGCATGTGGCTGTTTCTCTTATGGGGTGGAGGGGTATATCATCCAGGCAGAAATAAGTCAGGAATCTGGAGGAAGAGTTGGGTGCTCATTTGATTACATTCACTCTCAATACCAAAACCGTCCTTCTGTTACTTACCTAGCATCCTCAAAATTCAGGTTCCCAACCAGTTATGTCCTTCCCCAGTGTGGTTCTTGCCCCTTGTCTCCTTGCTTGCTGTACTTCAGCCACCTGGCTTCCTTATATATCTGCCAGACCACTTTGCCATTCCATTTTTGGTCTAAGTTCACAACTTTTCTTTCAGATCTCCACATAGACATCTCTTCCCCAAGGGAGATTTTCTAGACTCCATAGCCTAAATTAGCTCCACTTCCTTCAGTAATAATTTTATAACACCCGGTAAACTCTATGTCATATAGCACAGTTAAATTAAAAGTATCATTATTTATGTGCCTATTTTTTTTAATGTCTGTTTCCTACACATACAGAGACACATGCATTCATGAGTATTGGTTCCATAAAGATAGATACTGTCCATGGCTGGCTTCCTAGTGTGGAGCACAGTGCATAAATATTTCTTGAATGAATGATTGATCCTAAAAGGGATCTTTAACTTATGACACAATACCTACAGATTGGTTGAGAATTACTTAATGTATTCTCTGTAATGAAAACTATACTTTAGATGACCTTAAAGGTCACATTTCCAAGCCTATTTTCATCTTCAGATCATCTTCTATAAGGAAGTAGTGTTCATCTTTGTTTTTGTTTGTTCCAAAGTTGCTAAGGTAGACAAACTATTCTGTTTTGGATCCTCCATTGTGAAGGCTGTTTGAACCTAGGTTTGGGGCTTACTTATAGCCCCAACATTGTAGTGGTTAAGAGCCCAATCATTTAATTCTGGATTTGAATCCAGGATCTTTAATTTCTGATAGTATGATATTGGCCAACTACTTAACTTTTCAGAGTCTCTGTAAACTTGAGCTAATAATACTGGCCTGATATGGTTTTAGGAATATTAATTGAGGTACTACCTATGAACTGCTTAGCACTGTGCCTGATATACATTAAACAGTAAATAGTACATATTTGTCACTATTTTTATTATTGAATTCCGAGTAATTTTTATAATTTGGCATTGTGTTTTCAGCCCTTCTGGCTGCTATATTCTTTCTATGACTCTTTATTTTTCAACTCCTAGAGGTGATGGGCAAGGTGAAGTAATTTACCTTCAAGTGGGAGCTAAAATAGGACCTTTATTTTATACAAACATGGCTCCCACCACATTTTCTGTGCAACATTACAAATATTTTACCAGCAGATGAGAACCTCATATTAGTTCTTTAGTATTCTAATGTGGTTGCTTTAAAATTACAGAAAAGTATTTTATCGCGTGAGATGTCATCAAACTTTAGTAAGACTGTAGTTGCTCCTTGACAGTTGTGTATATTTATTTTTAAATTATATTTCCTTTGAAATTTTTACATCTCTTGTCCTCTGTGTCTTACTACACTTGTTTATCCAACTCTTTTGGTGACCCCTTTTCTATATTCTATGCTGACCTCTCATCTTAATCCTATTAAGAATAGCTGCTTCTCAAGATTCTTCCTTCTAACATGTTTTTCCTATCTGTAGTTAATTCCTTAGGATCCTCATTCATCTCCAAAGCTTCATTCATCATTTATTGAATCATATGGTTCCCAAATGGCCTCAGCCACTTTCCTCAACTACCACTTGTATCTCCAGTTGTTTGCTGAACCTCTCTAATATTTATCTCATTAGCAGCCCAAATAGAAGATACCAAAACTGAATCCTCTTTTTTCTCTGCAAAATTTCCACATCCACCATAATTTCACCTTTTTGTTATTCACTTTGTCATTTTTCCAGCTATTGGAGTTTGGAACTTTTAAGGACAGGTAATTATTTTTTCTCCTCCTACACTTACTTTAATTCTACTGTCAAGTAATAGAACTTCTTTCTCCATTCATTTATTCATCCATGTAATCGGTATTTATCAAATGCCTAGAATGTTTCAGGTAGTGTACGAAGTGCAAGAAATAAAGTGAAGAACAAAAATCTTGCTGGTGTAAGTCTTAATTAAGGTTATTGTCTGGTGGAAGATAGACATTAATCAAATAATTGTATAAGTTAATAATTAACTTTAAATTGTAAGAAGTGCAGTACAGGGAAGAATCTGAGAGTTAGAGTAAGACAGTCTGGAGGATCATAGAAGGCTTGCTAAGGAAGGAATGCTTGAGTTGGCTTCTAAAGAGTAAATGGGGTGTATACATTGGATACTTTTTCTTCCATTCTAGAGGTACTTTGCTAAGGAAAACATGTTCCAGCTCCATAAAGGATGAGCAACAATAGTCTGTTTTTTCAAAGTGGACTACTATGCTGCAGAAACAATTACTTATGTTAAAAGTTTATTTGTTGCTAATCCTTTATGACCACCTGAGTCAGCGGGAGGCTCTGCTCATCATAATCTCTCAGAGGCCCAAGATGAAGGAATTACCAACTTGACACACTCCTCCACAATGGATAACCACGAACAAGAGTGCAAAGCAAGTTACTTAACATGTCTTAATGTTTTTTCGCATGCTTCATTGGCTTTTCCTAGGTCACTAGGCCAATAAGGCTAGGACTAAATTCAATGACATAGGAAAATGCAGTCCTTCCATATGCCTAAAATGAGGAGAAACAGATTTGGGAATGGCCTTGTGATAACTTCCATAAAGTAGCAACCTTATCATACCTTGATAAATCAACATTACTCACCCCATTCCACACTTCTATTTTTTTTTCTTTTTGTTCCTTCTTTCTTTAATGACACGGGGATCTCCATAATTAAATTAAGGTGATATTGCCAGGGAAAAATCAATGTCTCCCTAGAAAGGCATTTCTCTCTTAGGTACTAAGTTTTCTAAAACTACATCTCCTGGAAAACTGAATGAAAAGTAAAATTTCTGTGCCTGATCATAATAATGAGTGATGTCACTATAATTTTCATGTCTGCTTCTCAGTGTCCTTTAATCAAGCCATGGGAGAAATTACACTATTATTACATATTATAGGAGAAAAAGTCTGCCTTGGCAAGGTGATATCTTTTAGCTGGTGATGAAACTGAGTGTCCATTGTCCATTCTACATGAAGGCTGGTTACTAACGTGTGGAGACACATGGCCAGGTCTGTAAATACCATGAGTTCTATCCTGTTACTTTGCTTTGTCTTTTGTGAAATAAGATTATTTGTTACATGCACTCTAATATGGACTACTAAGATGGCAAAAAAGTGGCATTTTTGTTAGTTTGAGTCTCCTAAGAAATAAACTTGGAGACTTTATTGTGCAACTCTACATGCACAATGTTTCTTGGAACATACTCTCCAGAACAACACATATAGGGAGTGAGGAAAGAAGGCTACATACAGAAAGAAACCAGACTGCAATTTGCAATGGAGCCCTCAGTGTATACTTCAGGCAGCTCTGGGGTCAAGATAGCCTGTCACTAAAATGAGGGCTGGGCCTTAACCTATGCCTTTTCCTCAACCTGTCACTAACTGCGGTCTACACTGGTGACATGTATAAACCCAGGCAAATCAGCTCCACTGAGTGGGAGTAATTCCCAGAAAGATTGTGAACTGTGATCCAACAGCATCCAGCCCTTCTAGCAGTGAGGAGCACGTCCAGCACTCCTGCTTGACATATGGGGCAACTGCATCCAGCCACCAGTGGTCATTCTAGCTATAGCAAGAAGAGGTCTGCATTTTCAGTGCATGTGTAAGTTCCATCCTGACTACTGTGGAACATTGTTAAGATGATGATGTTATTTATTCTTTAATTTATTAATATATTGCATTGATAAATTTGTCTGATGTCTCACCAGCCTTACATTCTTAACAAAATCTTTTCCCAGGCAAGATTAAATCTAGACGCACTGCTAGATAAGATTTGCCAATATTGTATTAGGATTTTTTCATCTATGTTCATAAGCATGATTGGTCTATAATTATCTAGTTCTCTACTTATCTAATTTTGGTGTCAAGATTGAATCAGTCTCAGAAAAAAAGTTGGTTTTTTTTTTTGATGCTTTCTTTTTTCCATATTCTTTGAAAATGGTTTGAAAAATTATCACTTCATGGCAGTTTAGAGAAAAGTTATCAGTAAAATTTTTTTACCGATCTGACCTCATCCTCTTTTCTCCCCTGCCCCTCAAGTCCCTCTGATCCAGTGTTACTGGTCTTTTTGCTGTACTTGGAACCTGTGTGGTATTTACCTGAATGGGGACTGTGATGTAGCTCTTTCTCTGCTTGGAATGCTCTTTCCTCAGATATCAGCATAGCTAATTTCTTCTCACCAACACTCCCTGCTCAGGTAAAACTATTCTGACCTTCAATTTAAAACGTCAGGCAAACCACCTGCTCATACTCACCTTGCTCCATTTCACCTCCACCCTTCACCTCAGTTCCACTTACCTGTTCTATATGTTCCTCATTTTTATAGAGTATTGATGTCTCCCCTCACTAAAATTTCAATTCCATAAATATAGTATTTTTGTTATTGTTTTGTTTCATTCATTGATGAGCCCAAGTGCCTAGAAGAGTGTTTGTGAAACAAATGCTTTGTTAAATGAGTGGTGTTAGTGAATTGAGAGGGAACAAAAAGGGTGGGATTTTGGTAATCACTGGTTAAATTTCTTTAAAAACACTTGCATATGAAAAATGAAACACAACTATAGCCTAGGATGAAGGAGGAAAGGGAAGGGGAGAGGGGAAGGGAGGGGGTGATGGGTGGGTTGATAGAGGGTTAATAGGGGGAATCACACCTGTGGAGCATAATGCAAGTACAAGTTGGATCTATCAGGTGTAAAGCACAAATGTCTTAATGCTGTAATTGGGTAAATGAGGTGAAAGCTATCTTGATTAGTAGCATGTAAACACTCCAATTTGTACAAATAATCAACACATCGAAACACATAATGGCATAAATGTATGTATGATCTATGTACAAATGACAAAAAAAGGAATTATTGCTTTTATAAACAGTTTAATTTTTGTTTTTCTTCTTTTTAAGTCAGTTCTGATCTTTTACACTTTTTTTCATGATTTGTCATGTCTCTAAGTCATACTTATTGGCAAATGTTGTAGTTCATATTTTCATGGCTTTAAAAATCTCCTATATGCAGTCATATCCTGATTGTTTTTATCCTTGATTTATGTTGCCTTTCACTCTCTCTCTCTCTCTCTTTCTCTCTCTCTTTCCTCTCTCTCATGTTTCTTTGTTCTTTGATCAGCCATACTTCAGGATATTCTATTTTGTGACTTTTTAAGGAATCAGCTTCAAATGAGCTGATTATCTCTAATTTTCTTTATTAATTCATGCTTTCACTGTGATGTCCTTCATTCTTTAGATTCATGCTATTTTTCTTTTCCTAGCTTTTTGAGTTGAATACTTAACTCATTTATTTTTAATCAACCTTTTTTAAAAAGTGCTTTTAATACTATAATGGATCTTTAGTCCCACTTAGGCTTACCCTACAAGTGTTGATGTGTAGTTCGTTTGTTGTCATTGAACTCTAAATATTTTATAATTTCCATTCTGTTTTACCCTTAAATCCATTAGTTATTTAGCAGTGTTTCCTTTCTACATACAAATGGTTTGAGGGAACTATCATGTTCTACAGATTCCTGATATATGCGTATTGTGGACAGAGATCACATACCATTCGGGAGCAATAACTTGAAATGTACTAAGAATTATTTTATGGTTTAGCACTGTGAAACTCTATGATGGAAAATTTACTTTTGTATTTTGTATACATCAGCAAATTCCTATTTATCCCTAACTCTTGAATAAAAGTTTGGCTGAATATAAAACTGCAGATGAGTAATTCTTTTTCAGGTTCCTTCTTTCAGATGCCCTTGTGTTCTGACATTTAATGTGGATAAAATCTGTTGTCACTTAAATTGCCCTTTCCACTGGTTAGGATGGCTTCTCTCCCTGATGTCTTTTAAGATTTTCTCTTTATTCTTGAGCTTCTGAAGTTTTACTAAGATGTATTTGGGTGTGGATTTATTTTTAATTATCCCTGGAGTCTCCATCTCCCTTCTTACATTAGCAATCTGATTTCACGTGCTATCTAATTTTTCCATTAAAGCTCTTAATGTATTAATCATAGTCATTTTCGATTCCCTGTCTGATCATTCCAAAATCTGTGTCATGTCTGATTCTAGTTCTGATATTTGCTTTGCTCCTTCTGACTCTGTGTGTGAGTGTGTGTGCGTGCACACATACACGTGTGGGCACATTGCCATTTTACATGTCTTATGATTTTCTGGTCAAAACTCAGGCACGATATATTGAGTAAAAGGGCCTAAAGGTATAGGACTTTAGTGTAAAATTTTATCTTAATTTCACCAGAAGTTGGGCTCTGTTTGATGTTTGTGTTTGCAGTAGGTACTAGAGCTTCAAATTAATCTAGTTTTCTTATCTCCTCTCTTGATTTGGGATTTGCTGCAATCTGTGTCTTGTGGAGTAGTCACTATTATTGTAGTCAAGCCCTGTTGTTGGAGTGGTAATGTGTGTGTGGGGTACGCTATATCCTTATGATTAAATCTCCGTCTTCTAGTGGGCCTGTGACTTTGATGATGTTTCTTAGCTCCCCTTCATAATTAAGGTAGGAAGAATTGTTGTGTCAGAAATACCTGTCCCGAAGGTACCCCATGGCTCTAGTTTAAGAAAAAAAATCATTTCCCCCAGCATATAGGGGGTATTTTTGGAGAATGATTTGGTTGTACTTTTGGAATGATTAATCTTTCTTGACCCCTAAAGCAGCCAAGAAAGGCATGTTTCTAGATTCATCACCATGAATAACTGGTGAGCTTCCTCAAGGAGAAGCCTGTGAAAATGTACAAGCCCCTCAGCCTGCCTGGGCCTCCCAGAGTTTCTCCTCTCACACTAGTTCTCACTCAACCATCAGCAATTCCTCAAAATGACCAGGCTCACATTCCTGCCCATTTATAGGTCTAGCGGCTCCAACCCTGGGAAGGCAGAGCTCAGCTGCTGAGCCTCTCTGGGTTTGTCACCCTCACTGGTTTCCAAGCAGGAGTTTTGCCCAGAAACCTCACTTCTCTGATGAGTACAAGAGAAGTAGTTGATTTTTTGTTTTGTTCAGCTTTTTATTGTTGTAAGGAAGGGAGTCGCGACTCCTATGTTCTTCACACATCAGAGTGGAACATTTGAAGTCATTATTGAGTTTACTTTATCATTTAATCATTATGTGTGTGTGTTTATTACTTTGAATGTGCTTTACAAAGAATGAAAACTCCACCCATTCACCAAGTCATCAATTTCAAGAACAAGGTCCCGCTCTGATTCTCATCCTTGTATGCTCTCTCTTCACTCCCTTACCCTGTTGGAACATTGGACAGTTTACAGAGTTGGCAACTGTCAGACCAATAGCTTTGGCCTTCAGTTTGTTGGTGCTCTATTGCTGGCCAAGGGAATTTTTTATCTCACTTTGAGGTGGAACTATTTTAAAAATATGTCAATTTTTTAAATTTTATCTATCAGTACTTTGTATTGCAGCATGAAAGGTGGATAGGTTTAAAACCTGAACCCTATATTGGATATGGAACTCTGACATTTATTTTAACTCTAATATTGACTTTTGAACATCTTCAATGTAAATAATAATATGCACAAATCATATGATTTGTGGGCGGAAGTTGTTTTTAAACTTTTTGTCGATATATGGCATTTGCACATTTTTATGGGATATGTGATACTTTGTTACATGTATAAAGTGTGTAATGATCAAATGAGGTATTTGGGGTGTCCATCACCTCCAGTAGGTGTCATTTCTATGTGTTGGGAACAGTTCAGGTCCTCTCTTATAACTATGTATTTTGGAAAATATGACACATTGTTGTAAACTAGAGTCACACTACTCTGCTATGGAACATTACAACTTACTCTTTTTATCTAATTGCATGTTTGTACCCATAAAGCAGCTTCTCTTTATCCCCTCCCCAAACACTCTTCTTAGCCTCTAGACTATTGTTCTATTCTCTACTTTTATGTGATCAACTTTTTAAACTTCCACATATGAATGAGAACATGCAATATTTGTCTTTTTTGTGGTTGGTTTATTTCACTTAACAGTATGACCTCTAGTTCTATTCATGTTGCTGCAAGTGAAAGGCTTTCATTAGCCAAATAGTATTCCATTGTACACACACAGACACACAGACACACAGACACACACACCACCTTTCATCCTCTGATGGACCCCTGAGTTGATTTTATATCCTTGCTATTGTAAATAAACAATAAACATGCTGCAACAAACATAAGGGTGCAGCTATCCTTTTCATAGAGGGATTTTCTTTTCTTTGGCTAAATTCCCAGTAGTGGGTTTGCTGGATTGTGTATTAGCTCTGATTTTGCTTTTTTGGGAAATCTACAATACCATTTTCCCTCCCTCCCTTCCTTCCTTCCTTCTTTCCTTTCTCCCTTCCCTTCATATATGGCCTTTATTATTGAGGTATGTTTAGGTTGCTGGCAAAGTTTTTATCATAAAGGAATGTTGACTTCCTGTATCTATTGAGATAATCTGCATCTATTTTTTCTGCATCTATTGAGATAATCATGTGGAATTTCCTGTCCTTCATTATGTTTGCTTGATGCATCATGTGTTTTGATTTGCATATATTGAACCATTCTTGCATCACTGGGATAAATCCCTCTGGTTATGGCATATTATCTTTTTTTATGTGCTCATTTGATTTGGCTTGCTAGTAGTTTCTTGAGGATTTTTGCATCCTCAGGGATATGGGCGTCTGGTTTTGTTGTTGTTGTGTCTTTGTCTAATTTTTTGATATCAATCAATGTAATCCTGGTCTTATAGAATGAGTTAGGGAGAATTCTCACCTGTTCAATTTTTTGAAAGAGTTTGTGTTAGTTCTTCTTAAAAGATGGTAGAATTTTTCATAAAAGCCTCTGGTAGTAGGCTTTTCTGTGGGGGAAGATGTTTTATTACTGATTTAATATTTTTAATTATTATTAGTCTGCTTAAGTTTTCCATTTCTTCCTGATTCAATCATGGTAGGTTGTGTCCATCCAAGAATTTATGAATGTCCTCCATGTTATCCTTTTATTTATTTATCTATTTTTTTGGTGGGGGGTTTGGTTCATCTAGATAGGGATTTGTCAATTTTTTTTCTCTTTACAAAAAACAATGTTTTGTTTGTTGATTCTTTGTATACATTTTTAATCTCTATTTTGTTTAATTCTACGCTGATTTTTATGATTTTTTTCCCCCTGTATTAATTTTAGGTTGGTTTGTTCTTGCTTTTCTACTTCCTTGAGTAAGGAACATCATTAGATTATTTACTGAAAATCTTTCTAATTTATTGATGTAGGTGTATATTGCTATAAAATTCCTTTTATGAGCATAACTTTTTCTGTATTGCATAGATTCAGAGTATATTGTGCTTCCATTTTCATGTTTTTTAAAACCTTTTTAATTTTCTTCTTAGTTTCTTTATTGAACCATGGTCACTTAGGAGCATGTTGTTTAATTTCTACTGTATTTGTATGGTTTCCAAAGTTCCTCTTATTACTGATTTTTAGCTTTTTTGTTTTATTTTGTTTTGTTTTCCATTGTGTTCTGAGAAAATACTTATTGTAATTTCTATTTCTCTTTAGTTTTTTGAGACTTGCTTTGAGCCCTAACATATGGTCTATCCTGGAGAATGTCTCATGTGCTGATGAGAAGAATGTATATTTTGCCATTGTTGGATAACATGTTCTGTAGCTGTCCCTTAGGTCCATTTGGTGTAAAGGGCAGCTAAATATAATGATGCTTTGTTAATTTTCTGTCTAGATGATCTGTTCTAATGCTGAGAGTTCTAATGCAGGTGTTGAAGTCTCCACCTATTATTGTGTAGTTGGAGACACAATAATGGTCTTTTTGTCTTTTACATCAAATAAAATTTGTTTTATATATCTAGGTGATCTTGTTGTGGGTGCATCTGTCTTTACAATTGCTATATCCTCTTGCTGAACTGACCCAGTTATCATTCTATAATGACTTCCTTTGTCTCTTCCTGTTGTTTGGACTTAAAGTCAAAATTGTTTTATATAAGTACAGCTATTCTTGCTTGTGTTTTGTTTCATTTTGCACACCATATCTTTTTTTATCCCTTTGTTTTCAGTCTATATATGTCTTTACAGTTGAGGTGAGTTTTAGGAAGCATATAGTTGAATCATGTTGTTTTTAATTTATTTAGCCCATCTATATATTTTGTGTGTTAAATTTAATTCATTTACAATTAAGGTTATTATTGATATGTGGGGACTTATTCCATTTAATTTTAAAATTGTTTTGTGGTTGTTTTGTAAATCCTTTGTTATTTTCATTCTCTCTTATTATTTATCATTGAGGGTTGGTAGTTTTCTCTTACCAGTAACATTTGAGTTCTTTTCTCTTTCTCATTTATATTTTTATTCTATCAGTGAGTTATATACTTTCATGCATCTTCATGATGGTAAATATTGTTCTTTCTCTTTCAGGCGTATGACTCCTTTGAGCATTTCTTGTAGGGGTATTCAAGTGGTGATGAATTCCCTCAGTTTTGGCTTGTCTGGGAAGGACTTTATCTCTTCTTTGTTTATGAAGGATAACTTTGCTGGGTTTTGCATTCTTGCCTGCTATTTTTTAATTTCACTTAGCACTATATTTGCTTGTAAGTGACTAGACAATTTGTTCTTGCTGTTTTTAGAATTATTTGTTTTTAACAATTTGACTATAATGTGCCATGGAGAAGAACTTTTTAAGTTGCCTCTCTTTGGAGGTATCAGAATTTCCTGTGTCTAGATGTCTGAATATCTTGCTAGACTTGGGAAGTTTTCAGCTATAATTTTGTTAATTAGGTTTTTCGTGTCTTTTAATTTCTCTTTGACCTTTTTGAGCACCCATTATTTAAATGAATAGTTATTTTGCAGTGTCCTGTATGTCATGTAGACTTTGCTTATTTATTTTATTTTTTTTTCTTTTTGTCTGACATGATTATTTCAAAACAACTGTTTTCAAGTTTTAAGGTTTTTGCTTCTGCTTAACATAGTTTATTGATGAAGCTCTCAAATATATTTTTCATTTTTGTTAATTAGATGGTTCACTTTCAAGATTTCTATTTGTTTCCTTTTTATATCTATCTCTTTATTCATTTTCTTTTTTTCTTATTTATTTATATTGTTTATCTCTGTTCTCTTTTATCTCACTGAACTTCTCTAATATTATTTTGAATACTTTTTCCAGCCTTTCATAGATTTCTTTTTCATTGGATTTTATTGCAGGAGTATTATTATGTCCCTTTGGAGCTATCATGTTTCCTGTTTTTCAATGTTCTTTTGTCTTTATTTTGATATCTGTGCATCTATAGTAATAGTTCTTTTTCTTCCCAATTTTGGGTTGGATTTTACAGGAAAGAACCTTTCCCTAAATGAACATATATCTATGTAATTGATTGGATAGGGCACTTTATTTGGATTCTAAATGAATGCTGCAGTGTAGACTCTGATTTCTTTGGCAGTAAACTATTTCATTGGAGTCTGTGGTTTCCTCAGTGGCTTAGGCTACAGTTATTAGTGGAAGCTGTAGTGAAGATTTTCCAGGGATGGGGATGTTTAGTAGGCCAGTCCTTAGGTCCCAGAGGGGGTGGTGACTTTCCTTTGGCTTTCAGGTGGCATACACAGGCATTGCTATTAGCAGATCCAACTGGGCTGATTTGGGGGTGAGTCTGGCAGGTTGAGATGATCCAAAGCTGCCCAACAGAGTTCTAGATGATGACATTAGTGGCAGCAATGAATGGAGACAGTTTGTTTTCAGAACACATGTAAGTGGGCTATGGCCCTGCTGCTGGTGGACAAGTGGCCGCTGTCAGTGACAGCAGCTGCAGGCAGTCAGCCCTCAGGCTTTGAGGAGCACATGGTTTAGTCCCCAGTGGCAGCAGCAGCTGCAGCAGCAGGCAGAGCCAATCTTCCAAGCACATGTAAGATATATCAATTTGACTTTGAGGAGGGATGTGGGGTCACTGCCATTGGCAAGCACTTTGGCCTCTAGCAGCAGCAGTGATGGTGGCTGTTGGCAAGAAGAACCCACTCTCAGGGTATCTGTAGGTGTTCTGTAGCCTTGCTGCTTGTGGAGGTTTGGTTGTTATTAGTGGCAATGGCCCTAGGGTAGTAGGTGTCACGCTCTAGAGAGTGTGTAGTTTGGCTCCCTTTGTACCAGGGACAGCCTATCCATTGTGATACACCAACTATTCCCTGGGGTGCAGGACACTATGCATGCTAGAGTTCTGGGTCTCCCCATCATTCTTCTGGATTCAACTGGCATTGTGAAACTGCAGCCCTCAGGTAGACATGCAGGGATGTCAGTGGGGCTCTAGGAATGTGGAGTTGCAGAGTCTGGGGCAGGATGTATTCTGGTAGGAGTTGAACTCTCCAAGTGGTGCCATTCTGTAGCTGGTTAGGACTTCAAGGGTGTATGGGACACAGCATCAGCTCCTTCTCTGGAGCAATGCTGTCACATGGTCTCCACCAGCTCCCTTTTTAAGTCTCAGGACCTGCACAGGTTAAGGGGATCGCCTGTGGCTAGTGGTGCAGAAGTCCATGGTGAGAATGTGGACCATTGGGGATCTCCCACACTTTCATTGCACCAGGGAACCTCTCTGGGCTCTCAGCCAATCCTGGTCAAGTTGGCTGCCTCAAGTCCAACTCTTTCCGTGTTTCATATGTTTCTTGTCTTGCCTCTGTTGAATTCTGGTGCTCTCTCTTAGGTGCTCTTGTTAAATTGTGATTATCCACTTGCTGTTTTGGTTATTCTTTGTGGAGGAGGTAAATGCTGTGTACCTTTAGTCAGCCATCATGGAGTCCCTCCCAGCCCTTCTTTGACTGTAATTTTCCCTGGTGGATAAAATTATCTCTTTAAACTATATTTGGGAAAGTAGTTTTTAATAAGTATAATCTACTCAAGGGGATTTTCCTCAGTCAAGGGATTATAGTAACCACATTGCCTTATAAACTGTCTTTAAATTACTGTGTCATCAGAAATCCTACTTCTAAATATTGCAATAGCTGAAAGATTTCCCATGCCATTGGAAATTATGACAGTGCCCAAAATACTATCAGAAATGGCAATCAGGTTATTTAAATGTTTGATGAAGAAAATTATAAAATTTCAATATATGTTGAAAATGAAAAGCAAAAATAGCTGATACATGATTAAAGATGATCAAATGATAGTTGTAGGTCAGATACTAGTACAAAGTAAATATCCCATAGGAATTTTTTAATCTTTTGCATGCAGGTCCTAATAATGATTAGAAAATACATAATAACAATTTGTCCCAATGTAAAATTAACTCAAAGGTATGAGTCCTTAAATATCTAGTTGATTTTTAAATTTCCCAAGTAGTATAGACATCTTAATTTCTGGTGTTCATCAGCCAAAGGAGTGAGATGGGTCAAACTTTCCATATTTTGAAAACTGTTTTTAAAAATAATTCTTCTATAATTTTTTTCACAAAGAAAAAAATAATATCCTAACAGGTAACATAATCACACATCTAAAATAATTACATAAAAGACTTATAGAGCATATTTTTATTAAATGTGAATTATAATATTGCTTGATCTTATAGACAAGAAATCATAGAAATGGAAATATTTCATGGGCTTTTCTGGTAGTTCTGGATGAATTGAAACCAGAAATGAGTGTTAAAGCTCATTTAAGAACCTGCGATTTTGATATGGATTCTTCTCCCTTTCTATTCTAGGTTAAGCTCAGCCTCTGAAAGCCAACTAAACCCTTCCATGTCCTCCTGGGTTTACTGACCTGTGACCTCCATCCCATATGTCTTCTTCCAGGAACGGTGCTTTCGTCAGACTCATGAAAATTTCATTTAAGAAAGCAAAAGAAGAAATCAGATGAATATTTTACTTTAATCCTTTTGATTGTCTCAACTACCCAGTAAATTTCCGCCTTGGATGTGTTAAGAATCATAGGAAAGTTGAGTTCTTATTATATAGCAGATTCTATGTAAGGATATAGGGTCTCTGGTGGCTGAACATTTAAGGCTAAGCTGGCTTGAATTCCACCCTGAAACTTAGGAAATATCTCTGAGCAACTCTGTCATTGGTGTGGCTATTTAAGGGAAGAGAAAGGGACAGAGGCACTTGCTCTTTTGCCAAGTACATTGTTCCAGGGTGAGCAGGCTAGATGAAGGGAAAAAGATGTTTTATGCTTTAAGCTTTGGCCTTTTTAGGATAAGGAAAATTGCTGCTATTATTTTCTCTATAATTCACTCTGGTAAAGGTACATAATAGATATTCTATATAATGCATGTAAAAGTCATAAAACCAGAAAGTTCTCTGACAATAACGCCTAACAACCTGATGATGAAGAAAATATCCTCGTAAGATGAACATTGTGCATTTCATAGAAATTTCTCTTTTAGTTTCCTAAGCTTAACTGACAGACATAGCATTTCATTACATCTTGTATAACGACCGATTGCTTGGGGTATGATATTCCTTTAAAAGTCATTTCTTTACTGCCTTTCAGTAATTGCATTCTGTGTGTGCAATGATCTGAAAGCTATTTGAAAGGAAAGAGCATAATGTTACATATATGTTAGAGAAAGGTGCCAAACTCCTGCACTATTTCCTGATACTTGATGATTCTAATAGTGATGATGCGATAATAATATAGTCATATTGTTAATTCGTATTACCTTGTTTTGCAATTTACACAGCCTTTTATTAAATCTTTTATTGGTGGTTAAGTAGGTGATTGAAAGGGTCAATCAATGATTTACCAAATAAATTTCTATACCACGATAATGTTTCTTATAAAACATTTGGTAGTCAATAAATGAATTAAAGGAGAAGATATTTAATCTTTGAGAAAAGAATGCATTAAAATTTATTAATCTAGGCAAAAGTTATACACGAGGAGCAAGCTGGCAGCTGATTACAGCTCAGCTTTGAAAGTCCAAAGGAAGAGGAGAAAAGAGCAGCAAAAGGACATCAAGGCCATTGCAAATATGAGCATAAATCCAATTAATTTATTGACATAATTAGCACATAACTATTAATAACATTACAGAAGCAGTCAGCAAGGCAGTGTGCATATATGCCATTTGAATGAATTCAGATGTACACTGTACTTATCATAATCATAATTAAATTAATAGTTCTGGGAAAGCCACATAGAGTATAGAGGCCATAGAAATAGGCCAAAAGTCATGTATCCAATTTATTGTGTTACCAAACTAAAATGTCTATGATTGTTGTATCTTATCAAACTGAAACTATAGAAGAGAAATTACCATGACTATCAGTGGCCCTCTTATAACTCTTACATATATGAAAGTAGGCACCAAATTACCATAAGGATTATAAAAAAATAAACAAGGAAACATAAAAGTGAGATTTTTGAGTGAAATACATGGTCAACAAATCATTCACTTCTCTATCTTCTCCCCTGATACACATAAAAATAAGAACCAAAGAATTACATTTCAGATTTTCTAAAATACTACATAAGAATTAAAATCAAAGTACAGAGAATAATGTCAACTGGAGTTAAAATTATAATTTTTTGAAGAACTTTTGTATCCCTTTTCTTTAATTATGTTTATAATGCTATTTGCTTTAATCTTACACTACTTTTGTTTACCTGTTGAAAAGGATGCAAACTTTTCTGAAATCAAGGGGATGGGTTTCCTCCTAACAAGCTGTTATATATTGCAAATGAAAATTGTAAGCAAACAAACACAAAAAAAATTAAGAAAAAAGGGAGATTGGTGGGAGGAGAAAGGGCAATTGGTAGGATCTCACTTAACATGCCCAGTGTGAAGGTGTTCAGCTTGCTCCATGGGGTAGGGGCTCAACTACAACTTGAACTTTACCTTAAAATTGAAAACAATGTAACCGAAAAATTTGTACCCTCATATTAATTTTAAATAAAAAAATCTATTAAGCCAAAAAAAGAAAGAAAAAGAAAAGGGAGGTTTTTTTCTTAAGGGAAAAATTTAGCTTCTAGAAAAATAAACAAAAACATGTTTTAGTAGAAAAGTTCTTCAGTATGTGCTTCCTGCAGAGGAAATTTTTGAAGATATGGATCTGCATATACCTTGATAATTTTCCAAGTGTGGATGAAGGCTGGGGTGGGGGTACTAGATGTGGGTGACAGCTTTCAAGTAATGGTTGTGGTTGTCCAGAAATCGAATATGATTAGTCTCAGCAGAATATCTACTGAATCAGGAAATTAAGAAATGACATTCCTAGTGAGATTTCTCCTTGGTTTTTAATTTCCTTGTATCTCTAAGACAGATGAACTCTGGGGCATTTACAGCAGATTTGACACAGTTTTTTAGTTTGTTGGATAAAGAAAGCAAGATTTAACAATGATTTTAATATTTGTGTGTTTCCCGTTTACTCAACATTCTTTTAAGCACTACACCCACTTAATTAACCCTCTGGATTCTCTCAAAGGCCCTATGAAGTCAATGTTATTTCTATTTTCACAGATTAAAAAATCTGAAGCAAGGAGAGATTAAGTTAATTGTCCAGGTTCATATGGCTAGAAATAGTGAAGTGCAATCTGAGCATTCTAAGGTCCGTGCTTCTAGCTACACTGGCTGCTTCTGCAGCCAACGTTAAAGGCAAGATAGCTCTTCTCAATTAGAGTTGGTCTTGCTTCTTTGAAACTTTTCCCTGAGCAATGATTAAATAGTATAAAAAGTGGGATGAGCGAAGCCATCGTACATACTGGTGGGCAATGGAGCGAATGGGAAACCTTGGGACAATTGAACTTTGATTATCACATACTGCTCTTTCAGGGTACTTTCAGGCTTACCTAGCTGACTATCTCTGGATCCTGTATCCCCCCAAAATCTGTCAATCTTAGGCCATCAATGCATTTAAAATGTCTTCACTGGCGTTTGCCTCTGTCCACCTCCACCCTGACAATTTTTCTTCGACACTAGGGAATGCATAGGAACTTACATAGACTCTTGTGTCTTCAGGGGTAAGTAACATAGGCCAACTCCTCCCGGGGATATTGAATAGAATTAACTGGTGCAATACTGGGAGTGGGTGAGGAGAAGATGGTGTACGTCGTCTCTGAGGGCCACAGCACTTTGTAAGCATCACAAATCCTCACCATGGACTTTGATCACCTGAGCCCTGTGCCAGTGCAAGCCTGGGTTTTAGGGAGCAGGAGGATGGATATAGCGAGCTCTTGAGAATGGGGCATAGTGACAACAGACCTCCTTTCTTTTGTCTACAGGGTGTACTTGAGACAGAGAGGCCCAGAAACCCTGTTCTCCCACTCATACTATAGCAGCCTTCCCTTTCTCCCTGCTCTGCAAGTAAACCTCAGTTTTACTCTAAAACTTATATGCCTCCTTAGATTAGGAACTTAAAGTGGATTTTCATTCATTTATGAATTTTTTATTGAGGTATAATTTTCCCACAGTGAAATGCAGAGGTCCTAAGTATGCAGTTGTTTGATTTTAATGAATGTCTCTGCCTGTGTAACTTATACCCCATCTGCATATAAAACAGTTCAACTCTCCTGAGCTCCTTCCCAGTCAATCCTAAGCCCCTCTCCATCAGGAGCAGCTTTATTCTCACTTCTTTCACCTTATATGAGTTCGGCCTCTGTAGAACTGGGCTTATTTGATTCACTGTAACTTTTTATACATTAACGCACAGTGTTACACGTGTCAGTCGCCATCTTACTGCCAAATAGTGTCCCCTGCTGAACGCACATGGTTTGTTTATGGATCTGTGGGTTGTTTCTGGGTTTGGGCTGTTATGAATCCAGTTGCTACAGACATTCTCGTGCAAGTCTTTTGTAGACATGTATTTTCATTTCTATGAGAGGCATTGCCAAGTCATATAGCAGTCGTTCTTGAAGGATAAATAAGATGTGTAAAGGTAGGAGGAATAATCTGTTCCAGGACAGGAGGATGTTCTGAGCAAAGGAGCACAGTGGTACCACTTAGGTGTCAACATCAGTTCATGACACAAGCGTCACAGAGGAAGGAAGAGGCAGGATGGTCAGGACAGGGCTGAGTGCCAATCCCGAGTGTGTTTGCCAGAGTCAGCTAT
Organism: Arctocebus calabarensis; assembly: GCA_963573935.1. Lineage (NCBI taxonomy): Eukaryota > Metazoa > Chordata > Mammalia > Primates > Lorisidae > Arctocebus > Arctocebus calabarensis. The sequence goes on from CAUYON010179961.1 coordinate 20,031, forward strand.
TATTCTTGCTACTTGTCTCATTAATGGCCCTAAATCTCACAGGCAGTCACTCAGAAAGATTACTGTGATTATCTTTGTGATAGAGCCCCACCAACAGAACCACTCTCGGAATGGTGCCTGTTCTTAACAGGTTCCTACTGATATAATTCTGGCTCTGGACACACCCTCTAATTGCTTGGAATTTCTTTAATTTCTTTTACATCTGGTAGGGAAATAACCTGGGGAGGTGGCCTTGCATACAAACTCTAGAACTCCCCAGAAGACCTGTCTTTATCATTATTTGTCAGTGTGACGAGTGTTCGTCTCCATCTCCTTAATAGGCATTTATGCTTGTTGCAAGAAAGAGTATTCTCTGATGGTTACAGAATCGTCCCTGGCATGCCCAAACCTCATGTTCTCTGTCAAAGAAAACATTTGACTAACTCTCTGCCCTTTAGGGGATTATTCACGATCCTATAGCAAAACTTGTAACAAAGTAAGAGCTAGAAATTAACTTTCCTCCCCACAGCTAGCAAAAGAGAACTGGATTCAGTACACAAAATTAGGGATTTAGGACAGACTAAAAGGTTCCTGACCAGCAATTAGAGCCTGTGTGTTAGTTTCCTAGAGCTGCTGCCGCAAAGAACTACAAACGGAAAGGCTTCATGTAATGGAAATCTATTGTTTCCTAATCCTGGATCCCAGAAGTGTGAGGTCAAGGTGTTGGCAGTGCCATGCTCCTTCAGAATCCTCTGGGGAATAACTTGTCCTTCCCTCTTCCTAGCCTCTGGTGGTTTGTCTGTGACCTCTCGCATTCCTGGTTTGCAGCTGCCTAACTCGTCTCTGCCTTCCCCATCCCCTGTGGTTCTCTCTGTGTCTCTGTGTGTTCGTGGTATAACTATCTTATAAAGGCAGCAGGCAGAGTGGATCAGGGGCCCATCCCATTGTCAAGTGCGACATCATCTTAAACCAAGGCATGTGCAATGACCCTGCTTCCAAATAAGGCCACATTTTGAGGTTGTGGTTTTATGGGATAAAACTTCAACAGAATTTTTTTTTCTAATACAATTCAACCTAAATTGGGCAGTTTCTCCTATAATCTTCACAAACAAGAATGTTCCATCTTCTGATGTCCTTAGGGAGAGTTCCTGGGGGAAAAACAGGGATTGTTTGATCTTGTGGGTGACAGACTCCATAGCAGACCTGAGACTAATTCCTGAGTATCAGCCACGATGCCGTTATCATTCTTCCCCTTTAAACAGTTACTTCTAATTATGCCCCTTTGATGTTTACACCTCACAAATATCTCGAAACTGAGATCATTTCCATTTCTCACACTTTCAACATTGTTAACATAAGCTGAACAAAATTTAGTCCTTTTCGGCTTTTTTTGGTTCCCCAGATCCTAAAGCGCCATAAGAATTGCAACTTGCTCTTTTCTTCAGCTTTCTCCGCAGGTGGCAGTTTTCCCAGCACTGAAAATCTCACCGTGTGTCTCACGTAGTGACGAGGAAGATGTGGCCACCTCTGTGAAGGGGCTTCTGACACGTTTGATTCCATCTCAAAGCTGAGTGTCCATGTCAGTGACTTTGTCTCTAATGGCTCCAGGGAACTCTGAATTTGGTCTTTGTAGCTTTTACTTGTATACGTTGTTTCTCCATTTCTTTCACAAAACACAACATGGAAGGAAGCCCACAGTTTTTGCACCTTTTATATAAGCTTTTTGGTGATTAAAACCCTAGGGTGTGAGTTAGTGTAAATGTTAGAAATGCATACCTAGAGGACAGTAAGAGCTTTCTCTCTATGCATTTTTTAAAAAGAGCATTAGGACTATGAATGATGCTGTGTTGAAAACTGGGACACCTAGGCCCTCTGATGATAGCCCATGCGGTGAGATTGTTAAGTTTTTCCCCAGCTTTGCTGCCTTAATTCCTATAAATCATTCCTGAGCAAAAGAATGAAGCTCAGATCTCAGGAATTCTGGAAATTTAGTGAACAGCAACTACGGAAATGTGGGCAGGTATTTTTGCTTGCTTTATATTCTGATCTTATGTCCTTGCTTACTCTGGAAGGGACTGCTCCCTCCAGGCTAGGCTAATTCCTGGAGATGGCAAACAACTGGCTCCAACCAACCTACAGCCCAAGCTCTCAGCTGCTTCCTTTAACAGGCCGTCACAGGTGGAGCCCTCTCCACGGGGATAACTAAGGGAAACCCTTCTACTGAGCCTGCTGAGTGCATAAGTCTAGTTCTAGCCAATCCTAAATCCAGAAGCCTGCCTAGTCTGCCTCGCACATTCCTTACCATGGAAGCCACCATAATGGCCCTGGCCTGGGTTCTCTCCTGGCTCTCCCTACATCTTGGCTAACCTGTGTGGCCCTGTGCAGCATGCCAGGCCAGGCCGGGCCTCTCGTGCTGAGGATCTGTGAGTATAAAAATTTCCTCCTTCATTTAAGTGTCTGTCTTATCACACCTGATGAAAGTGAAACTGGGTCTTCATGGATTCACTGGAAGTTGCTCGCCTATCATCACTTTGAGGTGTGCTTCATTGAGTGTAGCTAAGTTAGGGACTGGTCAAGGGTAATTTTGACTAGGTTTAATCAAAAGATGAAAGGGACATGTTGTGTGTTCTAAGCCTGGTATCTGCAACAGGAAATCACTGAGGCTTATTGCCAGCTATTCCAAAGGGGACAGTGGTACACTGAGAAAGAACTTTCCTTATCTGATGGTTTGTGTTCATTTCTCTGGCTGCATAAGTCTTTCCCTCCCTCCCTCCCTCCCCCTCCCTCCCTCCCTCCCTCCCTCCCTCCCTTCCTTCCTTCCTTCCTTCCTTCCTTCCTTCCTTCCTTCCTTCCTCCTTCATCCTCCCTTCCTCCCTTCCTTTCTTTCTTTTTTCCTTTCTTTCATTTCCTTCTATTTTGTTTTCCCTCTAAACAATTCACTCCAAAGTTGAGGCTGCGATGAAGACTGCTAGTTCCCAAGGGTACAAATTTTACAGAGGTGCTTGTGTCGGGAGCACGAGAAGGATGTCTTTCTTGCCTACCCCTGTTCTCCACCCTGACTGCTGCTTCCAGAAGGATCTCCATTTTAAAAAGCCTAGAATTTAATTCTGCAACATGCTTTTTGTGCTTAGATAAATCATCATGTTTAATGGTCAGCAGAATTAGGCAGAAATTAAATTGAAATGGCATGAATCCTGTCTTCCAATATATATTTGGTTAAAACTAATAAGACAAGCACTGGGTATCTTGCTCATTTAAAAACAGTCAGTAGGGTCACTCTTTCCTATGGATTTTGTGATTATGGTGGGAAAAGTGAGATAGAAGAATCCTGGCATCATCTTTGTGGACAGAATTTGTTGAGTGATAAAATCATGTATGTTAATAGCAAAAGGAAGACGTAGTCAGCCATCCTTTGTGTCACTATGACAATGGTTTATTTTCCTGCTGCACAGAGCTTTATGTGGTCCTTGAATCACTCAATTCTGTATCATCATTTTATTTGGTGGACTGTTTAGGGGCAGAAACCCTTCTGGGTGCTGTTTCTCCAGTATCTCTTGGACATACTAGACCTTAAAAAATACACAGGCAGGGAGAACTCTTTTCTTGAATAAGAAGTTTTTAAAGCATTTTAGAAGAATTTATTTGCCTTGTGAGTATATAATTCTGTGAAACTGGAGTGGTTCCAAATCCCTCTATCTTTTTTAAAATTTTTAAATTTTTTTATTTTATTTTATGTTAAATCATAATTGTGTACATTGGTGCAATCATGGGGCACAATATGCTGACTTCATATACAATCTGAAAGATTTTCATTGAACTATTTAACATAGCCTTCATGGCCTTTTAATCACTATATGAAGACATTTATATTCTACATTTAGTAATTTTCACTTGTACCCTTCTAAGATGCACCGTGATAGAAGGTCCCTAAGGAGAGGTCGGCAGTACCAAGAGTGTCCAACTTTTTTCTTTTCTGTTGCACACTGAAAAATGAAGATTTGCCTTGGGCCACACATTAAATACACAAACATGAATGAACTACAACATTAGAATTGAAAACATATAACTTAAACATTTATACCCTAATATTAATCTGAAATTTAAAAAAGGAAGAAAAAAGCTCATACAAAATTTTCTCAATATCTGACACCACAATAAGCACAAAACTGTCCTCACATAGTCCATATATGGCCCATGGGCTGTGGGTTGGACACCCCTGAAGGCTATTGTCATTGAGGGCTAGGGAGAAAGTATATACTTTTTGCTTTCCATATATCACCCAAATCATGCAACAAAGAGTTAACCTCACCTTAGTAAGGAAAACAGGGCAGTCTCCAAAACTATCAACGTGTGAATACTAATTTAAAATTGTTATGTATTCTGCATTTTGTGTAGTGGATATTAACTGAAAACATTAAGTACCTCCCAATTTCCATTTTAAAAATCAATTTCAATCTTTGGGAGTGGTTGCTTTGCCATTATGCATATCCTTTATGTTATATTTTTAAATTAAGTAAAAATATGGAAGGGTAAATGACATAGTCCTAGGATCTGAATGTGATGCTTGAACAAAAGATATGATATTCACAAGATGCAATGGAGCGTGTGTCTACTTATCTGGCTGTGCAAACTTATGAGCCTGATAACAATAGCAATGATGCATTTTTTGCATGAGTGACTCTTCAGGGATTCTTCTAATAGCCATGCTAGGAGACTTGTTCTCGGAGATCAGAGTTTTTGCACTGAATAAAATTATGTACTTTTGGCTTCTCTGCTGGTACAAATTCTGATCTGAAGACATCTCTGTGTGCCTAGTTTGGGCTGGCCTGTGAATTTTTCTCCTTTTATCATTATCACTGCCCACTCTTGCCCTCACTTGTGTACATGTATACACATAAAATGTTTATCCATTCATTTAATTGCTTGCTTTTTAAAAGAAAACAGAACAGATGTAGCACCCTTTAACTACACAATCTATATATTTATACCCTCGACTTTCTTGTCTTTATTTCTGGCATTGACTTTTGAAATGTGTCTGCATCTTTTACTTATTACCATTTATTCATTTTAATATATCCTTAGGTGTATTATCAATTGTGTATTCAAAAGGTGCTCTTTTCAAAATTAGAGACTCCACAGGCAGGCATCAAAACCAAATCCACTCTGCAGTTGTATCTCCTACTTTCCTTCCTGTGCCAATGGTCCAGCCAGAAGAGTGTCCTGCACACACCAGACCACAAGGCTCTCCTGTGGACCTGTGTTTGACCTTTGACCCAGTCACCTTTCCCTGAAACACTATAAATTCTCCTACTCACTAATTCTACTTGGTCTCCAAATTGGAGGGATTGTCTAGGTCCTCTGGATGCTGTGTTCTTTTCTCTAACTGGGCTTAGGACACTTTGCTTTGTATAAAAATTTTCCTGTGTTTGCTCCCATGTTTGAGATGATGAGTATCTCCTGCATTGAGGAATGTATCTTACCTCACTTTTGTTTCCCGAGATTGTGCAGCACAGAGCTGGGACACAGGAGATAGAGAGCATATATATGTTGAATTGGAAAAGGGTTGCTCTCTTCCAATTGTGTTGAGCTTATCCTGAACTAAACACAGTGCTGTGGTCTTGGTCACTGTGGCCTTTACGAGGCCAGAATTTACTCACTTGCTTCATATAAAAGGAAGTAAAGGGTAAACAAAGGATGAGCTATGAAGTTGTGCTGCCAAAGTGCACACTCTGGCTGTGCCACACCCGAGCTGAGTAACTCTGAGCAAGTTACTTCACCTCTCTGAACCGCAGTGTCCTGACCTATGGAGTGAGGAGAATAATGGTATGCATCAATTTTTATTTCCTATACTGCCTAAACCTTCGGGTTTAAAGTGAAAAAAAAAGTACTAATTATGGAAATCTGTTACACACAGAGACAGATATACTCTCTTCATCGCATTTGAAACACAGCTACTAGTATGCCTTCATCTGGGGATTTAACCTGTTTTCAGGAGGCAAGCCTATTTATTTCTGGATTTGGAGTATCATAACTTCAATTAAAAATAAAAAAAAAACCCTTCCATCTTTTTTCCTTTACAGCCTTTGTAATGACAGTCCTCATCTTCCCTCCCAGTTCTTTCTGACACCCCTTTTCCCCTGCCCACCCAGTTCAGAAGCTCCTCTCTTTTGATGCTGAGTCTCTGTCTGAATAAGGAGATCCTATTAGTGTGGATGGACCTTATAATCCATGCTGGGGTCAACTCAAATGTAAAGGAAACACCCAGATATTACAAGGTTTAAACCGGGCAAGGAATCCATGGAGGTACGCCAGGCAGAGGGACAGAACTAGAAGAATAAATTTTAAGGGAGGTGGGTGCAGTATCCTTCAAGCCATTCTCCAGAGTTAGGTCTCTCTTCTCTCCACTCCTTTGCTGTGACATGTTTATGGGACTCTCATTCTTTTAGCTATCACTATCTCTGATATGTATTTCATAATTTTTCAGAGAAGAAAGGCATGTTGCCCTCATTTTAAATTATAGTATAATACAGTAGTTAAGACCAAATACCTTGGGGCCAAATACTAACTTTGCCACTTATTTGAAAGATGATCTTGGATAAATCACCTAGTGATTTTGTGACTCAATTTACTAATGTGAAAAATGAGGATGACAATAATAGGACTTCCCCTATGGTACTTAAATTAGTTAAAATATGTAAAGCAATTAAAATAGTGCATGTAAGAAGTGTCACTTTGTGAATTACTACCAAACGAGCTCACACGTCTGGCAAGTCCAGGCACCATGTGAATAGGAAGGTCTATTTTCTGCCTTTGAAACTTAACATCAGACCGGACTGCCTTCCTCTACAATGAAGTCAGACCACCTCACCCATCTTTCTTGAAGTCTGTCTTTCATTTAATTACATGTCTTGTTGATTCCCCTCAATTGATTTCTTGATTCCCATTGAGGAGTCTCTTGCTTTTGGCTCTCAGCATCTTCCATTCAAATACCAACTAATTAGACCTGGCTATTCCTGAACCTCTCCTTACCTCTTAGCCCACAGTGTCCTGTGATGAGAAAGGAGGCTTGATGCAAATTGCAACTGACAAGGTGTACTGAGGTGGACGTATATTGACTCCTGCTAACCGTGCACACTGGCACAGATAATTACTGTTCACAGCCCACACACACGGAAGGCCACGTCTCACAGGTGAGGTGTTGGGGAGAAAGCTTTAGTTTGATGGGGAGCTTCTCCTCAGAAATGTTCCACTGTCCTCATCCTTCTTTTTCACTTGTCTTAGTCCTGTGATGGCAGCTGTCTTAATCCATTTGTGCTGCTGAAACAAAATATTGAGACTGGGTAATTTATAAAACAAGTTTATTTCCTCACAGTTCTAGAGTCTGGGAAGTTCAATATCAAGGCACTGGCAGGTTTGGCTGCCTGAAGAGGGCTGATCTGTGCTTCCAAGATGGCGCCTTGTTGCTGCATCCTCTGGGGGGAGGAATGCTGGGTCCTCACATCATGGAGGAGCAGGGGGACCAGAACACTGCATAAAGGTTCTTCTGTAAGGGCCTTTATCCCATTAATAAGGGAAGAACCCCATGAGCTAAGTACCCTTTAAAGGCTCCACATCTTAATACTATCACTTTGGCCATTAATTTTTAACATTTATATTTTGGAGGAGACATGTCAAACCATAGCACCAACCTTCCTTTGTTTTCAAAAATGAAATATATGTAGGTCATAACATGCCTCAAACACTGCATCTGTGCCAGGTCTAGTTGCTTCTGGTGGTATAGTACTGAGTAGGTACATCTAAACTCAGAAGGGCAGAGCCAGCACTGAGTACAGAGGCTTGGTACAGGAAAGGCCTGGAGGTGCCTTGTTAGGGATGTTAGTTCATGTGAAACTCATTAAGCAGCATCCAGGGATGATGTTAGCATGGAGAAATAGCTAGTACCAAGGGGCCAGGAATGAAGGGGAAGATGAAGTGTGAGATACAGAATAGACAGTGTCGGAGGAGAAGTTGAAAGACCCAATGAGAACTCCCTTAAGTTCGAGGTCCTGTAAGGTGTGCTAGTTACCTTACCCAGTGTGAGAAGAAAGTTGGTAGGGGACTGAGCTAGTTCATGCTCTTCTTTTACTCTTTCCATGAGTATCTGTAATACAAATGATATTATCATATATACTTTTAGATTTATTAATAAAACAAGTCAACTTTTTTTAAAAAGATACCTTTTTATTTAGCTTAATTTATCTGATTAAAATTCTTTCTTGCTCATAGAACACAACTATACACGTGCATGTGATAGAACATACTACAGTCCAAAACTGTGCTTGACTATGGCCAGGCCTTTTATAGGAATTTCCTTATTTTGGGGCTACCATCAGCCTATATGGCATTTTTGTACACATTAGAAAAAGAGTTGATGCAGCCCTGTACCTGGGCATGACTGATTTAGGGTCAAAGACACGTACTGGCTATTAGCCATTCAGCTGGATGCATTCCGTAGGGCCCAACCACCAGACCTCATGGAAACCCTAATTATCTGGTGCTATTCAGGATGGTGTCACTCTCTCTGACCCAAATGGGGTTACAGCCAGTTAGTCTTCTGTTCTGATTCATCTGACTGTAGCCAGTTCCTCCATTTGTAGCTAGTTCCTACTTCAAGGTGGGCAATATCCATTCAGGAGATGAGAACACGTCTTGGTCTGGGTGACCAAAGGAAAAAACAGTGGCTTCTACTCCCTTACTAATCCACAGCTTGTCAATCCATACTCGATGGAAAGAACATTGAATTTGAGGTGGGAAAAAAAAAACCAACAGAGTTAGAATAGAAATTTCTGCCAATTTCCACACCTAGGTCTGTTGTTTTCCCTTGTAATTCATGCACTCAGCCGCAATCTCTCAGAGACAGTTTGTTTTTGTTCATCACTTGCCTTCCTTTGAGCTCACCAACAAATAGCTCATACTGTGTTGAACCAAGATCTATGTCCAAGGTCTGGCTTTATAACTCACCAGCACCTGACATGTGGGATAAATGATTTGTCACCTCTAGACCCCATTTTTCTTATCTGCAAAATGGGGTAGTGTAGAGATCCAAAGAGATTGTGTGAAATGACATGAAAACCAGAAAGCACAATACAAATTTAAAATATAATGGAAACCAGAAAGGGTTAATTTAACCTCAAGTTAAGGTAGAGCAATTTACTCATCCATTTTTCTGTCATTCTGAGACACAGTTTGGGCATCTGGTAAGTACTAAAGAAATATATCATTTTCAACTGTCTGAATCCATACACAGTTGACTTCAAATCTTAATTGTGTTTGAATGAGGAATCAATACGTTATAACTGCACTAACATTACTGTGCTGAAAATCTGCTCATGTTTCTGGTGCCTTCATAATATATTTCAATTTTCCCATTATTTTTCCATTATTATCCCATATTTTTCGAAAGGATTCTTTGAGCATCACAACATGGCACAACTCCCAAATGAATGATAATGACTATTTGTTTCGATTTCAAGCTGCATTTGTTAAAATGTTCTGAAGTTCCTCCTGGTTCCAGGCTGTCTCTTTAACAGACACAACAAACAATTCTTCCTAAAGCATTCATTTCATCATGTACCTTTCCAGACAGCCACATTTCCCCTCTTTCTTAGCTTGTTTTGTTATGCCATAGTACATATATGCCATAGTACATGTTAAGCTATAGCCTTTCTTTTCATACTCTCTGTTTTGGAGTATACCCCCTTTTCTACCCAGGTTGAGCACCCCACAATCCCACAAGAGAGACTGATTATTCTCAATGCTATATTTGATCATCTTGACTTTACCCAGAATGCCATTATCTCACCCTTATCTTCAGACCTTTTACATAAGGTCCTACTTAGGACACAGGACTTTTGGGGTTTCTGTCACTCTAGTAACCTCTCTGTCTGATAACTTTGACACATGGGACACACGGCCTGGAAGATTTCTTAATTTCCAGGGCCACACTGCTTTTAGGGCAGTGCTATCTCCAATGCCAAAGTCAAGTCCAGATGGATTCTCAGGCCATGTTGTGTCCTTTCTCTTTCATTCTAAGACCAATTCTTCATTTAAGCCTAGTGTGACTCTGCTGTCAATAGAATTAAGCTTCCCAATAAAATGTTAACTTACCAGCTGCTAGTCTTGATGGACTCAAGATAAGAAAAGAACACATGTAAGAACAGAGGTCAATGTGGCAATGAGGGAAAAGGAAATATGAGGTCTGACAATTAAGTTAATAAGATATCATCCTGCACTTATCACTGCATAAAGAATTTGTTAATGGTTCATAACCTTGGCATATCAGTGACACATATCTGTGTTCATATGGATGCATGATGGTGTCTTGCTGAGTGGCAATCATTATTGTTGCATGATTTGTGTGCTGTCACAAGAATGTTGGAGCTTTAATTAGAGCAACGAACAAACATTAAATTTCATATTAAATTTGGCAAGAATGGAAGTGAAATCAGGAACATGTTAGTCCAATCCTATGGAGATAATGCCATGAAGAACACTGCAGTGTACAAATGGAGTAAACATTATTTTCTGAGGAAAAGGCAGACATCACTGATGAAGAAAGGTCAGGACTTCCCGTAATGGGTAGAACTGATGCACATATTGCAAAAATTTGGTAAATTGTGTCAAAATTGTTGGCTAACTATGAGAAGCATAGCAGACCAAGTAAACGTTGATAGAGAAGCAGGAAAATCTTAACTGAAAATCATGGCATGAAAGAAGTGTGTGCAAAAATGGACCCGAAGAAATGTACTGATGAACAAAAGCAATGGAGAGTTGAAGTTTGCCATGACCTTTTGGAGAGGCAAAATGATACTTGGGCTGTGTTATCACTGGTGATGAAACACAGCTGTACCAATTCCACTCTGAAACAAAGCTTCAAAGTACACCATGGAAGTCAGCCAATTCTCTACAACCAAAAATGTTCTGTCAATCCAAATCAAAAGTCAAAATTATGTTGCTAATCTTTTTTATATCAGAGGGATTCTTCATTATTCATTTGTAACAAGTGGCCAAACAGTTAACCATTGGAAATGCTGAAAAGGCTGAGTGAAAAAATTAGATGAAAATGACCTGAACTTTTCACTAAAAACTCATGGCTATTGCATCACAGCAATGAACCAGTTCACACTGCACTGTCTATGAGGGAGTCTTTAGCCAGTGAACAACCCTTCCTCTTCACTTGATTTTCCCTCCATGACTTTTTCTTTACTTGAAGATAAAGGAAATATTGAATGGGAGACGTTTTTATGACATTCAGGATATCAAGGGTAATACGATGATAGCTCTGATAGCCATTCCAGAAAAAAATTCCAAAATTGCTTTGAAGTGTGGACTTGGTGTTGATGTTGGTGCAGAGCTTCCCAAAACAAGTACTTTAAAGATGACCATAGTTATTTTCAGTAATGACATATGTAGTACTTTTTCTAGGGTGAGTTTGTGTGAACTTAATTGTCAGACCTTCGTATAGCCAGATGCTGAGAAAGCAAAAGCTGAAACACTGCAGGAAACTGCAATCACCATAACTGTATATTGGCCTGTTTACAAAATATATATATTCACAGTATAAATTCTAAGATGGTGGTATATTTTCTTTAAGTTATTCTAAATACTAGTGAACTATGTTTAAGGAATAATTGGTTATTATAAACATGTAATTTATGTTAGAAGTATCTCCATACAGTTAGAAGTTTCATTTAGGGCCTGGTACGGTAGCTCATGCCTATAATCTCAGCATTCTGGGAGGCTGAGGCAGGCGGATTGCCTGAGTTCATGAGTTCAAGACCAGCCTGAGCAAAAGAGAGATTCTTCCTCTAAAAAATAGCCAGGCATCGTGGTGGGCACGGGTAGTCCCAACCGCTCTGGAGGCTAAGGCAAGAGAATTGCTCGAGTACAGGAGTTTGAGGTTGCTGTGAACTATGATGCTATGGCACTCCACCCAGTGTGAGACTGTCTCAAAAAAAAAAAAAAAGAGAAAAGTTTTATTCAGCTTGGGTTTGTTTATACCTACTGTGTTAAGGTCAGTTTTGAGACAAGATAAGTACCTAAGTTCTCTTTGTTGGTTATTTGGTGTGAATGCCTATCCAGCACCATTTCTTCCTGTAAAATAAACCCATGCTTTCTCTGCTGAGTTGTTTCCCCCGGCTCTTTGTTCCTGCTGTCAAGAGAGATGACCCAATCTCTGAATCCAGAGTGAGCATATGGCCCTGCTTGATCAGTCAGTGTATTCCAGCTTCTCAGGGCACAGTGAGTAGTTGGAAGAAGGCAAGGCATCCTGCACTTTGGCCCAAGGAGACTCAATGTCAGGAATTGTACTCCAGCATTTTGAGTACCTTGTCCTGTATTAGTTAGAGTCCTACCATGGAAAAGAGCCAGTAGGATAGATAGAAGATAGATTGATAGATATTAAGAAATTGGCTTACATGACTGTGAGGGCTGACTAGTCCAAAATCTGTAGGGCCCATGGCAGGCTAGAAACTATCTGGTGTGAGCTCCACTGCAGTCCAGAGGTGAATTTCTTTTTCAGAGAAGTTTCCATTTTGCTTTTAAGGATCTTCAACTGATTAGATGAGACCCAACTATATTATGGAGGATACTCTTCTTTACTTAAAATCATTTTGATTATAGGTATTAATGACATCTACACTAGAACTTGTTTTTCAGGGTGTCTTCTGAAAAAAAAGGTTAGGTAATTTGGAAAATTTTAAAGGAAATACAATCCTAAGGGACTTCTTATTTTATCAGTCAGTGTCCAGGATGCATGTTGTGATTGCAAACCAATTGCAGATACTCTCTTGCTGAATTCTCTTAAGATCTTCTCATAAAATGTTCCCTCGATAGGGTTCTCATGCCTGCCTGTACCATTTTGGTGAGCCAATCTCAATAATCTGTGACAGACATACCAAGCCCACAATTAGGAACCATTAGTTAGTCAAGTCACCTTCCTGGAACTGGGATCCAGCCACAGGGCCTAGAATGACCCCCTAGTCTCCAATGCTTGAGTATACCCGTCTCTGGTTGATGTCACACAGGGACAGGCAGGTGAGGAGGGGATGTCAGAATTCCCAGAGGGGATAAACAAGACCGAGGCTTTACTCAAGGACACTGTTGCCTGTTGTTAGTCCCAGGCACCAGAGTGAGACCATGTCAATCTTAGAAAACTTAGAGGAATTTGCTTTGTCTCATGTCCTGCTTGAGACAAGGGCCCTGCTTGTTCAGGTCTAAGGAAACTGCTCTGATCTCTACATTTCTTTCATCTGTCAATGTTGATGATGGTCAAAGCAGAACTCATTTTTTTTACTTTAATTCTGCTATCTTCCCAAATAGTAATTCTATTTTTGTGAGTTATATGTGTTTTGAAAAAGTACTTCCCACCCTCTGTTACCACACACACACACAAACAACTGAGTAGCATTCTTGTTAGAATAATTAAATTTAGAGATGAATAGAGAGGATTAAATATAACGCTCATCCTATATGCTCCTCTTATAGTAATTGATGTAACATCAGTGAGATTTTACTAGCAAAATTGATTCAAATCAAACCAGAAAAATTCAGCCTCAAGAATTGAAAATGAAGAATAATAATATGTGGCAATGTCTTCAAATTATTCATATTTTAAGCTTTATATAATTTGAAGTTGCAAAGATATGTTTAACAAGGGTGGATTTTTAAAAATGTGATGTCTTTATTAATGATCAAGAAGCAGTTCTGAAAATATAGTAAAGCTATCCCACTGATGTCAAATTGGAAGGCATTGAATACATTCAGGGAAGAAATATAAATAATACAAATAGAGCTAGAGAGTTTATAAATATGGATGGAAAGAATACCAAAGATTTTAAAAATATACATAACAATCCTGTCTATAGGAAAATATAATTGAAAACAAAGAAGTCCTCAGCTAGGATGTTTGTCATGTAATATCACTTCTTAGCCTGGTGCCCTACGTGCCAGTGGGGCTGATGTTATATGATATTTCAAGGGGATGGTCAGAAGTAGTTGCACTGACGTCAGGTAATTAATAAGTTTATACTTTAAAAACTTTTTTCTATTTTTATAATGTAGCCATATGCCAGTTTTTATGAAATAAAATTTTCATTCTCATTAATATTTCAATACTTCCACTTTGCATAATTCCTGGTCTCTCTACGTATAGAAGCCCTTCATAGTTTATGCAAATGGTGCCCCCTGGAGATATGCAGTGGACACCTTGTATAACTTTACATGATTGCCTTGATCTTAAATAAAATAGATCCTTTTATTCTAGAGTGTTTCCCAATATCCAATGACATATGCATGATACTACAGTGTCTGGAATATACACAGTGTTTATTGGGTTATGTCAAACAATCACTTACACAGAACATTTGAATATACATATCCAAATATTTGGCATTAGGAAGGCCATAATCCAAGTGATTTAATGATTTACTGATCACCTTTCCTGAAAGAACTGAATAGTATACTTATCTCTTATGTTGCTCTCGGCAGATTTTACTGGCTTAAAGATTTTTTAAAAGCAATTTCTGCCTATATATTTAACTAAGTTGCATTTCGTAACACAGGTCACATTTTACCTATTGTCATCAAATCAATTTATAGGATAAAATGCATCCTCTGATTCCAAGCTCGGAAGGAGGAGGCCTCATTATAAACTGTCACTTAAGTCTCCAGATCTGTCTGAAAGGTTGGTGGGTCTCCTCGTCAGAGCTTTTGGGCTTCAAGCTATGGTAAAAACCCATTTTAAGTAAGGAACAAACTATTTATCCCTACTACTAGAATACTTTTATTGGGTATGTGCCTTTGTATTACTTTTAGAGTAAATAACAATCATTTTGAAGAAACTTCTGATTTCACATGTATTAATGAAAATTATTAACCAAATATAGGTTATTTTCTCTGCTTTGTATTTTTCCTTTCTGGTAGAGTTATGTGGTTAATTGATAGGGCATTACATTAAAACATCCCTGGAATGTGGAGATCTCTTTGGGGGCATTCAACTGACATAACTCTCACTTGTAAATAGGGTTGGCTGCTGGATGGGAGCCAAGAGGGACAGATGTGCAGGAAGGTTAATAAGTGATACAAGAGCCCAGAGTTATCTGTGTTCCTCACTCATACTCCAAGAGGAAGGCATCTTTAGAAGTATCTGGTTCTACACCCAGCTGCATACAGCCCTATAGTGGAGATGGCACACAGGGTTCACTGTAATTGTTGGCAAATTAAGCCACTGATCTATCTTACCAAAGTCTGAGTATATTCAACTTTTCATGTCCTTTTTTAGTCAGCAAAAAAAAAAAAATCTATAGTGAGAGGAACATGAGAAATTCTAGCTTGCTTAATAGTTTTCTTTCTCATTAACTATCAGTATAGCAACAATGTTCTCCATTGGTTTTTTATGACTTTTGTTAGTTGAGTCATATCTTTCAACTCATTCATGTGTAAGTCCCTCCCCAAAATCTGACATCTGGATCTAAAAATCAAAGGTCAGACACTTGGTCATGAGCTCTAACAATTAATTGTGCCCCACACTTTACTGTACGTCTCATCCCAGAATACACAAACAATTTCTACAAATCAATATGGTAAAGACACTCAATATGATAGAAATGTGGACAAAAGCATTTCACCCACACACATATGTATACACACAATTTAAATGGCCTAGCAAACTTGTGAGAGGGTGCTCAACCTCATTAATAATTAGATCAATGCAAATCAACACTATAATTAGATGATACTACACATATCATGATGGCTATAAATTCAAAAACATAGAAGTACCAAGTGCTACAGAAGATATGAGGCAGATAAAACTCTCATTCACTGCTGGAGGGAGCATATATGTGTAAACTGCTTTAGCAAAAGTTTTCACGGCATTTACTAAGCTTAACATAAGTTTTACCTTATAACCCAGGAATTCTCAGCCTAAGTAGAAATGTGTCTGATCATGAACAGACATGCATCAGAATATAGAAGCAAAACTTCATGATAGTTAAGCACAGAAAATAACCCACATTTTTCTCAATAATAAAAATGAATAAAGAAATTATGGTTAAGTTACTAAATTGATAAGTGTTCGATGAGAACCAGCACCTGTGATATACAGCATAGATAAATTTAAAAAATATGATGTTGATGGCAAGAAGTCTTTCATTTCTATGAGTGTCAAAAATGGGCAAAATTAAATGAGGGTGATATAAATTAATGGTGAACTTTGGGGAGGGCACAAACTGGAAGGTTAAAATTCTTTGAGCTCGTACTTTTATGATTGGTACAATCTTTCTCCTATATTTTCTTTTTCAATAAAAAGTTATATATGTATGTATGTATGTACATGTGTAGACATGAGACAAAGAGAAAGAGAGATGTATTAAAAGATTTAGCTATATTGAACCAGGTTTTATAAATATAGTGAATGTAAGAGAAGGCTAAGTCTTCAATACCAAATGCCATTCTTCCCAGAATATGCAATCCATGAAGTCTGAAAGAGCTCATAATTAAAGTAATTCTGGGATTAGGTAGAGATTGTTGTGAAGTCTAGAGTTACAGTCAATGCAGTAAGACCTTTTTTATTAAAAAGCTATGAAAATATTTTTGGGAAAGGATGTTAAATAACTTCATAGTTATAAACATGTTGAATCAAAGTTTGCTGGAAAAAAAACAAAACTAATTTTAATAATAAACATTATCCTACCTCAAATAGACTGAAAATTCAGTTGCAAGGTATTGTCTCCTTCCATCCTCAACCAAAAGAAAACAAAAGTCTTTGCTTCCCATAGTAAGAATAATGGATTACTGAGAAGCTGAGTAGAGAGAATGCTGAATATTCAGGCAGGGTCCAGGAGAGCTGCAAGGGTAATGTGGCAGGCACAATTATATTGCCAGAGTCTCAGGGTCAAGTGTTTGACCTCCAACTTCAAATCCATATAGGAAATTTTTTTAAGAAAAGAAAAGAAAATTACAAGCTACTCTATCTCAGCAATAATAATGAAAAAATTAAGTAAAATAATCTAGTAATATGTAAAAAGGTAAGGCATCATGTCAAAATTGTATGTATTCTAGTCATGTAAGGTTGGTTTAATATTGAGAGTCGCTATAATTCACCTTCAGGAAATGAAGACACTCATATGGTTATCTCAATAGATCCTGAAAAGCACTTGTTAAACTTAGCATCTATTCATAATTAAAAATGAAAAAGTAACAACTCTTAGCAACTGAGAAGAAAGGAAAACATTTTGGTGTGAGAGTAGTATCTACAAAAAAGCTTAGAGCAAAAACGTAAATGCTTTCCTCTGAAATGGAGAATAATAAAAGGAAGCTTCTTTATTTCTATTCAATGCCCTCTTGAAGGTCTTTTCAATGCAGTGGGGCAAGAAGCACAAGTATGTAGAGACAACCCAAGCATTTGTCGACACATAAACTGATTAATAAACCATGGTGTCTATACACCATGAAACACTTTCAGCCATAAAAATGATGGCGACTTGACATCTTTTGCATTTACTTGGATGGATCTGGAGAACATTCTCCTGAGTAAAATATCTCAGGAGCGGAAAAGTAAGCATCCCATGTACTCAAAACTATGTTGAAACTAGTACATCAACAAATATAGGCCCCCACACAAGAAAAACGCAATTAAATTATGAAAGGTGGGAGAAGGGGAGGAGGTTTGATAAGTTCCCCCCTAAGAAGTACAATGTAGGGGAGAGGACACACTTCCTGGATGAGTGACTCAACGACTATCTGAGTTTTATCTTAGTAACCTAACATATGTACTATAGTCACGTGAATTTTTAAAGAAGATACAATATTTGGAAAGTAATAAAAACAGTTTGGAGATAAACAAGAGTACATAAAAAATCTAAAATCTAGTGAAAATATTAAAATTTTGAGTTGAATTGGGCAAGTTCATGTTTTGCAGTTATTACATAAAAATCAATTGTTTATCTATAAAACGTAACAAATAAATGCGAAAAAAAGTCAAATGCCGTTATTTACAAAGCAAATTCTTTGAGTAGGACATAACAAGCACTAACCCCCAAAAGAAAGGATTTGCCTACCTTACAATCAAGCACATAAAAACCATAAACCATGCATTTAGAAGATAAATTTCAATGCATACATTCAATATTCTTTTGTAGAATGGCAAGTTTTGTTATCAGGATTAGGATGGTCCTATAAAATTAAGTTAGGGATTGTTCATTATATTTATCTTTTCTGGAAGAGTTTGCACCATTGTTGTGGCTCATTCCTTAAATGTTTGAGAAAATTCAATACAAAGTCACAATGACCTAACAAATACTTTGTGGAAAGGGTTTTAAATTATAGATTCTATTTCTTTAATTTATGTAAGACTATTCATACAGTCCTTTTCCTCTTGCATAACTTGTAATGAGTTATGTTTTTTAAAAGGTGGCTCTTTTAAAGATTGACATTTATAAGAAAAGATGTTCATCAAATTCATTATCTAAGATATAATGCATGCAATGCAGCTGGCCAGATTTTAAATGTGCAACCCATTGCTGAATATGGTCCCCTGTAAAGTAATCCGCTTGGTCACCTGGTGACTGTAGTCATATTCAGAAATGCAGTATGCAGCATTTTTTCTTATAGGATGAGTTCACAAACTTAATTGTTAGACCTCCTATGATGACACCTTTGGTGACCATCCCAGAAAAAATGAGTTGCGAAATGGCTTTGAAAGGTGGCATGGGTGCATAGCTTCCCGAGGGGAGTACCTGTAAGGTGACCAGAAAGATATTCAGCAATGAGGTATGTAGCACTTTTTCCAGCATGAGTTTGCAACCTTAATTGTCTGACCTCTTATATGCTTATGTACCTGTCACCTCCTTTAAGAGGCAAAGCAATAAGCAATCAATCCGACAAATTTCCCTATAGTTCTTTTCAGTAATACCTCTGCTCCTTCCCAGAGACAGGTATCCTACTGATTCCTATCTTGTTGAGAAAATATCATATATGTGTTCCTTTGTGAGATTTCTTTTGTACAACCTAGTATTTTTATTTTTGATATTTATTTATGTAGTTGCATATATAATTCGTTTATATCTTTATTGCTAAATAGTATTCCATTATCTGGGTATACAATAATTTTTTTATTCAGCTACTGATTGTACTTAGTATAATAGGTTTGTAGTGGTGTCTTGTGGTCTTTTAATGTATACTTAATGGCAAATTACAATGAACATCTATTTAAACATATTTATTGGCAATGTATATGTTGTGTTTTGTAAAATATAAACTCAAGTGTTTTGCCTATTTTTATTAATTTTATTGAGTTGTAGTAGATTCATTTTGCCCTTCATTTTCACTATCATTTTGGTTCTCCTGACATTTGTATTTTCACTTAAATTTTAGACTCCTCTTGTAAAGTTCGACACACACATAACCTTGCTCTTCATATTTCTGATGTTGTCCTTTGGATGTGTTGAATTACTCTGCTATATAGTATTTTACCATTTCCTTAATTTCTTTTCGCAGGTTGATTTATTATTTCCTTCTGGACATGATTTGTTATTATTTTTTTGGCATTATGAAGTGGATTGTTAGAGCACTGATGCTTCTCTTTTCTGCTATTCTAATATGTGTTTTTGTAATTGTCAGATTCCTTTTAGGCAAATGTTAATCATATCCCTCTATTCCAAACTCTCGTCCTCTCTAAAGAGGACGATTGCAGTTGCTTTCTCCTCTGTATCCCCAATTCAGGAAGTGATGACCTGTAATGTATAGGTCAAATGTAGACTCAAAGGCTGTTCTACTTGGCTCTGCAGTTTGGATTGATTGTGTTATTTTATTTCATTCAAAATATTTTCTAGTTTTTATTTGATTTCTTCTTTGATCTAAACATTGTGTTGCTTTATTTTAAACATTTGGAGGTTTCTACTTATTATTATTGAATCATAGCTGTGTACATTAATGCAATCATGGGGTACAATGTACTGGTTTCATATACAATCTGAAATATTTTCATCAAACTGGATAAAATAGCATTCATAGCATTTTCTTAGTTATTGTGTTAAGACCTTTATATTCTGCATTTAGTAAGTTTCACCTGTACCCTTTTAAGATGCACCGTAGGTGTGGTCCCACTAATTACCATCCCTCCACACATCCTCTTCCCTCCCTTCCCCTCCCTTGCCCCTTTCCCCATATCTACTTTTTATTATTGATTTCTAGCTGAATTATTTTGTGAGATAGAACACATTCTGACTGATTTCAATTCTTTAAAATTTGTGGAAATTATTTTATGTCCCAGGACAATACTAATTTTAGCAACTGTTTAAAGTGTCCTAAATAGCATATGTATTCTGTTGCAGTGGGTGGAATATTTTTTCTTCTTTGCTCTTATATTGGATACATTTATTAGGTTTCATTTGAGAATCGTGTTGTTTAGATTTAGAATTTGCTAACTTTTTGTCTGCTTGTTCTGTAAGCTTCTGAGAAAAGTGAATTAAAATTTAACACTATGACTATGGAGTTTTCTATTTCTCATCATAGTTTTTGTCAATTTTTGAATTTATAATTCTGATATTTCCTTGATGAATGTATCATATCACTATATAATATCCCCCCTTTAAAAATCTCCAACAGCCCATATTGCCTAAAAGTCTATTATAATATGTATTAATATAAGTAAATTAGTTTTAGTTTTGCTTATGCCTACTTAGAGCCTTTTATCTTAAATTTTTGTATTTTTTATTTTTATTTTATTTTATTTTTAATAATTTTATTAAATCCTAATTGTGTACATCGGTGAAATCATGGGGCACAATGTGCTTAATTCATATACAATCAGAAACATTTTGATCATACTGTTAGAGAAAGCCTTCATGGCATTGCTAGATATGTAATTTTTGTCCTCAGCTTACATGTTACTTTCTTTGGGAACATATTCATGACTACTTTGGACATTAAGTTTACTAACTAACATAGGGCTCATGCTCTCTCCCACCATAGCACTCCTTACACTATCTTGTGATTACCTGTTCCCTCATCTGTTTCCCTCAATTAATTTAATGTTTAAAGAAGCTCAAGGACTATTGAGGTTTAGTTATTGGATGGATTTTCTTCTGCAAAACATTAAATATTCTCAAAAGGGTGTCTTTTTTATTGTTCCTCATTTGTTCTTCCAAATATTGCACTTGTATTAGGAAAAGAAAACATGTATGTAATTTTCAAAGTATTATTTGAGATGTGAAGTTCTCAAAAGGAAAGAGTGCTGCCATCTGTATAAAACAGAGTTGCTTAAAGAATTTGAGTTTAATGCTATACTTTTCAAAGTAGTTCCTATTTACATCAGCCTTTTCTCAGATAATTTTTCTCCAGTACTTTTTGAAATGCTAATATCTGCATTTGTCTTAACTCTTTAGTCAATGAGAAGAATATGAGCTCTGATATCAGGCAGTGATGGCTTCAAACTCTTGCTAATAATGACTACTTCTTAGAATCTATATGGAAGCCCTAAAACCAGTGCCTGACATCCTGTAGATGCTCAATAAATTTAAATTTCCTTTTATACTTTCTAAATGTTGTTTTATATGGGCTACATATATATATAGCCATCTAATAAAAGCCTATATACCCATCCAATCTTAGATTAAAGCCTATCTTTCTGTGAAGGGTCTTCCAACTCAACTGTGTCTGCACAATCAGAGCTAATACAATAAATATGAACAATTAATCTTTCTAATTGGTCTGTTAGAATGTTAACTTTTTGAGGGCATGGACCCCCTCTTAAATTTATTGTTCTTCCTTATGTTTTGTAGAATGCTGAGACTATGGGAGAAGTTCAGGACACATTTGTTACTTAATTTATTTTTATCAGTGTCAGCCTAAATAAACCATATTTATAGAAGAAAATCTGTTGGGAGCAGTCATACTGAGCATTCTGTAGCTAACTTGAGCTGAGTGTTTCCCATTATCAATTTCATTGCCCCTCCTATTAGGACAGATCATAAAGAAATAACTATACTAATTAATTCCCAACTGTAAATTGGTTTTACACATTTCCTTGCCAATAAACTAGCTTGATTATTTTCCATGTATTATTTCTTCTGGGTCAGTTTTCTAGGATATTGTAACTCATGCTTGCAAATTTGAATGTGTCTTACAGGAGGATTTGTTGGTATTGAGGAAAACAGTGAAATCCTTTTTGGCTGTTTGCCAACAGTGCCTATCTAATGTTAATACTCCAGTGAAAGAACAGGTAAGAAATCAGTAAAGAGCTTTTAACAAAAACAACTTAGAAGCATTAGTGAATAGTAAGATGTAATTTTTGTGGTAGTACTTAGCATGTCTATTCCTAGCATTTATGGGATCTGGAACAAGAATGTAGAAGTAAATATGTTATAAAACAAGCAAACAAACTTGTTATACAAAATACATTTGGCTGAGCCTAGTGGCTCACACCTATAATCCTAGTACTTTGGGAGACTGAAACGGGAGGATTGCTTGAGGCCAGGGGTTCAAGACCAGCCTAGGCAATATAGTAAGATCTCATCTCTACAAAAAAAGTGAAAATACAAAAATTAGGCAGGTGTGGTAGCATATGCCTGTAAGGAGAATTGCTTAAGCGTAGGAATTCAAGATTACAGTGAGCTTTGATCAGATCACTGCCCTCCAATCTGGGTGACAGAGCAAGATCCTGTCTCTAAAAAATACAAAGCAAAATACATACTGTCCTTCTACCTTGACAAATATATTCTTATCACTTGGAAGGCTAGGTTGAAATTTAGAGTTCTTGACTCCTAAGAATTCCATGCCAGAACATTGAGAATCTAGGGAGCTCAACTATGACCTATCCTTTTACCATTTCATCTTTAGCTCCTTCACATGCAGGTCAGAACTTCTCACACATGCATGTGAATACTTCAGCCCACATATCAAAACTCTGTCAACACCACCCACCTAAACAGCTGCCTGAGCATGCAATATACCTAAGAGGCATTTACAGGATCTGACAATAGGATCATGGCTATCAGGGCAAGGAATCCCTGAGCCTCTATACTTGGACAACAGTGTAGAAGTATAGTTTAGTAAGCAGGTAGGCATATCCTTTTGGTCCTATAGTTTACTTACCCCTTGAAAAGGGCACAGCCCAAAGAAGATCAGGATGGGCCAGGGAAATATTTTTTCCATGATGTAACACTTTTTTTTTTTCAATTATACTGTCCTATTAAGGAGTATGTGTGTATGAAATAGAATATATGTATTTCTTATTTTGATAATGGGCTAGAAAAAGAGTCTGGTTTAAAGGATTGTCACAGGTCTCTTTTTTGTTGGTTATCAGCATTTAACTTAAAGTGGAAACAGATGATTTTTCCAAAAGTTTATGCTCTAAATCTGCAGAACCCTACCTGTGCTTTCAAGAATTGCCCATCTCTGCCCATTTAAGCCAAAAATCCAATGTGTCTGCATCAAACCAACTTGGTAATATCCAAACCTATGGCTTGATTGAAAAATATGCCTCAAGATTCTTTTTATGCTCCCTTCTTTTCAAGTGGGGCTCTTACTAAATATCTTAATATTTCATGGTTGTGCAGTCAGCGCAAGAATTGCCATGATTCTTCCTGGACCTGAACAGCCAGCTATACAGCTATCCCCAAATAAACGCCAAAATAGTGTTTTCCCATTGAAATCAATTTTGGGGGTGGAGGAACTGATGTATTATACTGAGATGTCAGAGCCCTCTTTTAACCTACAACAAAATCTTTCACCCAGTCTATTAAATAGTGTAAATTTGGCAGTATACCTGTGCTGTTTTATCTTTGGGGAAAAGTGTTGAAAGTTCAATAATGTGATTAAATTTGGGAAGATGCTTTCAGATTCCAATTTTTATATGAATGGTCTCCCATAGTCATGCATCACTGGATGGTAGGAATACATTCTAAGAAATGTGTCCTTAGGTGATTTCATAATTGTGTGACCACGATAGAGTATAGCCTACTACACATCTGCTAGCAGTGAGGAACCTGCAGTTTCAAGGCCATATGTAGCCCTCCAGATCCCCCACTGTGGTCCCTCAACCAAATCCAAATTTCACCGAACAATCACTTTATTAAGAGGGTTTGTTCTGGCTCGGCGCCTGTGGCTCAACTGGCTAAGGCACCAGCCACGTGCATCTGAGCTGGCGGGTTCAAATCCAGCCCAGGCCCGCCAAACAACAATGACAGCTGCAACCAAAAAATGGCTGGGCGTTGTGGTGGGCGCCTGTAGTCCCAGCTACTTGGGAGGTGGAGGCAGGAGCCCAGGAATTGGAGGTTGCTGTGAGCTGTGATGTCACAGCACTCTATCCAGGGTGCAAGCTCGAGGCTCTGTCTCAAAAAAAAAAAAAAAAAAAAAAAGGTTTGTTCTATAAAATTTGGATTCATTCCATAAGCCACACTTAAGGATCCGGAAGGCCACAGTTCTGCACCCCTGCATAGTGCTATACTGAATACTATAGACAATTACAGTGCAGTGCTGAGTATTTATATATCTAAACATAGAATAGGTAGAGTAAAAATACAATATCAAAGATAAAAATGGTACACCTTCACCGTACATTACCATGAATGGAACCTTCAGAACTGATGTGGGTAAAAGAGTAAGTGATGAGTGAATGTGAAGGCCTAGGACGTTATTGTACACTCCTATAGACTTGACAAATACTGTACAATTAGGCTACTCTAAATTTATAAAATAAATTTTCTTCAGTAATAAATTAATCTTAGCTTACTATAACTTTTAAACTTTATAAACTTTTTAACTTTTAGATTTCGACTCTTGTTGCAACACTTAAATACATTGTACAACTGTGCAAAAGTAATTTTTCTTTTTCTTTCTTTTTTTTTTTTTTTTTTGAGACAGAGTCTCATTCTGTTGCCTTTGAAGAGTGCTTTGGCATCAAAGCTCACAGCAATCTCAAACTCTTAGGCTCAAGTGATCCCCCTGCCTTAGCCTCCAAGTAGCTGGGACTACAGGTGTGCACCACCAAAGCCCAGCTAGTTTTTTATGTTTAGTAGAGATGGAGTCTCATTTCTGCCAAGGCTAGTCTCAGTCTCCTGAGCTCAGGCAATTCACTCACCTCAGTGTTCGAGAGCGCTAGGATTATAGGCATTATAGCACCTGGCCAATAATTTTTCTTTATATTCTTATTCTATAAACTTTTTCCTGTTCTTAATTTTTTTAATTTATTTGTTTACTTTTTAAGTTTTTTTGTTAAAAACTAAGATGCAAACACTCTTTACCCTATACCTATGCCAGGTCAGGATCATCAGTATCACCATCTTCCATCTCCACATCTTGTCCCACTGAAAGGTCTTGAGGGGCAGTGACACACATGGAGCTGTCATCTCCTATGATAACAATGCCTTCTTCTGGAATATCTCCTGAAGGACCTGTCTGAGGCTGTTTTATGGTTAACTTTTTCTTAATACATAGAAGGAATATACCCTAAAATAATGATAAAAAATATAGTATAGTAAACATAAAAACCAGTAACATAGTCATTTATTATTCTCAAGCATTCTGTACTGTACATAATTATATGTGCTATATTTTTCTGACAGATGGTGTAGTAGACTTATTTATACCAGCATCACTGTAAACATATGAATAATGCATTGCACTAATGGTAGCTACTACATACTGGGTCCATAGGAATTATTAAACTCCATTACAATTTTATGTGTTCACTGACAAAAATGCCATTATGTGGTACATGAGTGTATTAGAAATTTTTTTATGTTAGATTTTTTAAAAAGAATCCCAAACAGCTTACAGATTTTTATTACTGCATTATGATTTGTTTTCAAAAATGTTCTGCTAATTACTTGATTAAGTATATAATTGATTCCTAAACTCTGTCATAATCTGTTATATTAATTTTGTATTTTTAAAGTTGTATTAAACTCATTTTCATAGACATAGTGGCTCACTCCTATAATCGTAGCACTCTGGGAGGCCAAGGTGGGTGGATCACTTGAGCCAAGGAGTTCAAGACCAACCTGAGCAAGAGCAAGACTCCATGTCTACTAAAAATAAAAATATTAGCCAGGCATTATGACAGACACCTATCAGGAAACTGAGGCAGGATGATCGCTTGAGCTCAGGAGTTAGAGGTCAGCCTGAGTAAGAGCAAGACCCTATCTCTACTAAAAATGGAAAAGTTAGCCAGTCATTGTGGCAGGTGTCTGTAGTCCTAGCTACTCAGAAGGCTGAGACAGGAGAATCACTTGAACCCCGGAGTTTGAGGTTTCTGTGAGTTGGGCTGACACCAAAGCACTCTAGCCTGGGGAACAGAGTGAGATCTGATCTCCAAAAAAAAAAAAATTGAAGTCAGAATCTCTTAATCAACTATTTTTAGATAATATAACCAAGTAAAAGAAATGATTATATTTGGGAGGGAAAAAATCTTAAGTATGTCAAGTGTTTAATAAGTAATTTTATTACATTTTGAAATTTAAACTAGATAGTTATTTTAACACTTAAAATTTATATTATGATAACTGTTATTGAACTATGTTTTAATTTGGTATATTGCCATTAGCATTGATTTGTAGTTATATCTATATTTGTACAATATTTTGTTGATGAATTCCCTTTGCATTCCAGGCTTTCATGTTACTCTGTGATCTTTTGATGATTTTTAGCCACCAATTAATGACAGGTGGCAGAGAGGGCCTTCAGCCTTTGGTGTTTAATCCAGATACTGGACTTCAGTCTGAACTCCTCAGTTTTGTAATGGATCACGTTTTCATTGACCAAGACGAGGAGAACCAGAGCATGGGTATTTGTAACTACCATCTTGTTGATATTGATTTTGTTTGCCAACCCCAAAAAGACAGGAGAAAGAAAATCAAATTCAATTCTAAAACTTAGTGAGATTTTGTTCTTTAAAAAAAACATAATAGTAATACATTCATATAATTCAGAAACCAATAAGAAGAAAAATGTACATAGTCTCTGTCCTTTAACATTATACTTGAGAGTTTTTTTTTTCCTATCATGACAGAGCTTCCTCACTCTTTTTATAACGGCTACATAGTATTTTTTATGCAGATGTAGCATAATTTATGTAACCTATGTTACATTGATTGATGTACTGACATGGCTAGTTCACAATTTTTAGCTATTATAAACTATCCTATAACAAATAATTGTGTACATTTGCATTTTTCAAATGTACAAATATGAGAATAGATGTTGTTTCTAGTTGACTATCCAGGTTCATAAGTATTCCAAAAGAAAATATCCAGTTTCCCTTCTGTTCCTGAGTGGTGATTGTATATTACTTAAATGAACAAAATACACCTGTAAGATATTAAAAGCTGAAAGACTAAAATCAAACCTCACTATTTAAAATTGTGCTGAGCCTACAGAATGATAACTTAGCAGAATTAGACTGAATTGTTCATGGTTACTTATACATGTCACTTAGAATGGGTTATTTGTAAAATAGATGATTAAGCTCTCTAAAATAATATAAAATACATATCTGATCCACAAATATAGTTGGTGCTATTCAAATGCTCTTTACTTAACAGAACATTTTTGAAAATACTCAGCTGTGAAACTGTTTGTTTATTTAGAGTCTATGTTAATCCCAAGAGCCAAAATTTACTTTCTACTCATCTTAAGCAAAAAGATTTCCAACTTCTGAAAGTATTGCTGCTTCACAACAGTACTAATTAAGATGGAGAAAAAAAGAGATGGAGAGTGAGTTCTTTTATGAATATATAAATGTGAAGAAGAGAAGGCTTGACCCCAAATAAGTACAGGCCAGGATAGGAGAATATCAGTATAGAGCCTGAAATCAACGTTATCATCCAGAGCCCTGTTGGAAAAAATATATGTGTATAACATAGTTCACAAAATATTTATTTCTCATCTGATAAGGTAACAGTGTTTATGATGAGTATTAAAAAGTAACTCCTCCATATATTTCCATTACTCTTCCAAATATTTTTCTAAAAGAAAACTTTTTTCCTTTGTCTTAAAATTGTTCAGAAATTTCTTGTCTATGGGAATATGTTAGCACATAAAGAATATTAAAGGAAAAGACAGCATTGTTTAAAGTAAATAACTTAGTATTACATGACAAAAATAGTACCCTCAATGAATCCCCAACAATAAAAAAAAAATCCAATTCATTTAGCTTAAGCAAAATAAGTAACTAAATGAAAACTGAATACATTAAAAAAAAAATAGCAATAAAGCAGTCTTTGTATATCTGTAGGCGATTAGTTCCAGGACCCCTAGGGATGCTCAAGTTTCTAATGTAAAAGATGGCAAAGTACAATCATCCTTTCACATTCATAGATATGGAGGGGAGACCGTATGGTTTGCCTTTTTTACTCAGTCTTTGCTATGATGCTCTCCTAGAAGATAACTTTAGTGCCTATTGAATGTTTGATAAAAATGTAACTAAATTCAGCACTCCAGAATAGTTAATCAGTATAACTGAGTTTCTGTCCCATCAGTAACTCAACTGTACCTATTTATAAAGTTACAATTTTTATATAGTTTTCACTTATAATGATTATCTGCATTGTTCTTGAATAAAAAGATAAAATTCTTAACTTATTTATTTTGTGTGGTTAGAGGGTGATGAAGAAGATGAAGCGAATAAAATTGAAGCCTTACACAAAAGAAGGAATCTACTTGCTGCCTTCAGCAAACTTATCATTTATGACATTGTTGACATGCATGCAGCTGCAGACATCTTCAAACACTACATGAAGGTATAGTTTCTTATTCTTATTTTCTCCTTCCATTCAAATGGCAGAGAAATTTGCAATTAAAATGATGACAGAAGCTAAAATTGACAGCTTTGACCTATGTAATGTAAATGATTTTTCTGGAAAAGTTTCTTTTATATAATTATAAAGCTTTTTTATTAGTCTATTTCATTGTATCAATTCCATTGAGTAGGAGTTCGTAGCATTTATATGAAAAGAATACACTCATTTTCTGGTTGCTTTCATTTTTATTAGCTACATTTTATTCCTAACCCTCTGAAAAAGCAGTGGCTAGAACTCTTAATGGTGTGGCCTGACGGGCACAAATAGGAAGAAAAACTTCCCACTTTTCCTGTATTTGCCTTGTTCTTATGCCAGAGGGAATGTTCTGTATTGCCCATATTCAAAATATAGTGTTTGCCATTTGATTTACTTCTGTCTTCATCCATGTTGGGGAATGGTCCAATTCCAGTTGTGGTATAGTATAGCTAATTCATATTTTGCTGAAATATGCCGTGTGGTGAGCACTGTGTCTAGAGGCCAGGGGTTTAAATAAAGCATGATTTCTCCAAGAAAGAGTTTACAAATTAATAAAGCAACTTCCATTTGTTCTGTTTCAGCTTATTTTCTCTATTTAGTCCACAAAGAAATCACAAAAGAATTTGCTAAACTAGTTACTGATATCCAGATAGATTATATCTGTCATATTTGCCTGTTGACCTTTATAAACGAAAATGTCGCAGAATGATATTGAACTTCTGCTTCCTCTTAGGGACTATTTCATTGCTAAGTATTCAAAAAAAAAAAGCACTGCTTTTAATGGTGTATTTATTGTGTACTCTTCCTTAGGTTCGACATCAAGCTCACTCCTGTGTTGTTCAGAGTAGTCATATTCCTGATTACCTTAGATCCCAGGCATTTGTGAAGGGGAATTGTTTAATTTTCCATACAACCTTCACTTTCTAAAATGAGAACTATGATTATCTCTCTTTATTTGTTTGGAACTATTATCTATGTCCTTCTGTCACCTTTTCTATTTTTCACCATTTCTTAAAGTGCACAACGTTCCACACTCTGTGCAAGTTTGCTTAACACTTGATCGATCTGGCCTAAGAAACCTTTATTTGGAATGACTTGATGCTCTCATTATCTCCTCACTAAATCTAGATCCCAGTTATATTTTAAGATGTTTATGGTACCCTTTTAATATTGTTTTTCCCTTTAGCAAAGAATAGAGAAGAATAAAATATGTTGTGTTCTATGGTAATCTCTTAACAATATTGCATTGTTTCTAAGAAGTCAATCTTACTCAAAACTTTTACCATCAAGAATGCACCTTCATCTTACACTTTATCATTTTTGCACACCTCTGCTTATTGTAGGCTCTAACCTTTTCGCTATATCAATACATGGCTATGTGACTTCCCCCTAATAATAATAATTCTATACATAATTATTAGTTCAGATATGTGAACTTAAGAAATCTGCCTGTTCAAGTATTTAATTTTATTTAATTTTATTTTATTTTTGTAGAGACAGAGTCTCACTTTATTGCCGTCAGTAGAGTGTCGTGGTGTCACACAGCTCACAGCAACCTCCAACTCCTGGGCTTAAGCGATTCTCTTGCCTCTGCCTCCCGAGTAGCTGGGACTCCAGGCACCCCCTACAACGCCTGGTTTTGTTTTGCAGTTCGGCTGAGGCTGGGTTTGAACCCGCCACCTTTGACATATGGGGCCGGCGCCCTACTCACTGAGCCACAGGCGCCGCCCTGTTCAAGTATTTTAATGTCTTGATATATCTTTATTTTGTTTTTTTTTGACACAGTTCATTTTTTCTTTCCTTTTTCCTTCTTTTTTTTTTTTTTTTAATTTGGAGACAAGATCTTATTATTTTGCCCAGACTGGGCTTGAACTTGCAATCCTCCCTGCTCGGCTCTCTCAAGTAACTGGGACTTTAGGCATATACCATTTGTTGACATAATTAATTTTACTGAAAGGATAATCCTTTTGAGCTGCTTCACCTTTTAGCATCTCATATCAAGGAAGCATATCTCTTTTTTTGATGATTTTGAAAATCCAAATGCCAAACTAATATGAATCACTCTTTCAAATAGGCTTTAGGCTTTAGCTTGGAAATAATACCCAGATTTAATGGTTTTAGATGAAACTTTTTCTAATTATTTACTCACAAAGAAAATTCTTTAAATCTTATGTCAAAAATATTATTTTTCTTAGTCACTATTCAAAATGTCTGTGTTTTAATTTTTTATAATAGCAAAATATAGACATGTTGGGGGTGTGAGATTCTATACAAAATGTTAGATGAGAAGTTAAGTTTGTTATACTAATCTATCCTTCCCCCTCTTTAGGAACCCAGAAGTAAGCAATTTTAACTATTTTGGTTGTATTTCTTCAGAAGGTTTCTACCAAAGTTCTATTTCTTGATTTGTAACCTTTCAGGTAGTGACTATTGAGTTGCGTTGTGAAGAATGAGAAACATTTTACACCTCTTCTCCTGGAATTCCAAGATATTTTTAGTTTTGTTATTATGAATTTGTAATGTACATGTTATGTAATTATGAATCTTAAATATCAAATAGAATCTTTAGAAAATGTTCTTTAACTACCATTGTGTTTAAGTTAGGAAATTTAACATGCCTATACTCTCATTTCTTTCCCCAACCTATTCTTTATCACATGAAGTTTTAATAATTTTAAAATTATGTTTACTTTCTTATCCTCATAGTATTACAATGACTATGGCGATATTATTAAGGAAACACTGAGTAAAACCAGACAAATTGATAAAATTCAGTGTGCCAAGACTCTCATTCTCAGTTTGCAGCAGGTAAGGAATTTAGAGGGAAGGAAACAAAGAATGGAAATAACATTATTGCACTTCTGTATGCTTTGTGTTATGTCATTTTAACAGGGTCCTCTTCTCAGTGCATTACTGTGGTTACTTGCTAAGGTAAAGATATGGATTATGTGTCCTTTCTTTTAGAAGAGAATCCAAAAGAATGTAGTTTGCATTCAAATATAGTAGAACCTCCAAAATTGACCAATCCTCCCTGCATTGACCACCTTCTTAAGTTGCCCTAATTTTCATAGACTGGACATGCACCATATGTACTCAATGGAAGTTCCTTATGTTGACCAGTTTGTTATAGTCCCTTGGATGGTAAGCTTACAGAAGTTCTACTGTAGAGGCAAACCTATTCTTTTCTTACCCAGATGAAATGTCAAATTAGAAGTCTAAAAAGAAAAATGTAAAAAGTGTTTAATGAGAAAGGGTACTAGTAATACCCATATAAGATAATATATTGCTATGTTATATAAATAAGATTTCTGGCAAATGCCTAATAAGTTAAAATAGAGATTTCAGGGGGCTAGTGGTATGTGCATATATATGTCACATATATTATGTCTTTACTTTATAATAAAGGTGTCACATCAGTGGAGAAAGGATTGGTACCATTCAATAAATGGTGATGGGTCACCTGACTATTTATTTGGAAAAATAGCTATTTATAGTCATAGTCAACATATACCAAAATCACTGCTATATGGATTGTATATAAATGGTAAAGATGAAAAGTTTAGAAGAAAGTAAGGGATATTTTTAAAATCTTTTTTCTGAAGAAGGCACAAAGTGAAAAACTAATCAATCTCTGTAAATTTTAAATAGGTTTGTACATCAATCAGCACTTTGAACAAAGTTTTAAAAAAATGGCAGATGGGGGAAATATTTTCAATTATATATTTAAAATTCTACAAATCAGTGAGAAAAATAAATCCTGTAGAAAAATGAACAGGGGATATGAAAAGAGGCATAGCTTCATTAATAGTGAAATACAAGGTAAAATGGGAAGATAGTTATTACTGCTGAACAGATTGGTGTAAATTACAATGATTGATGAAGAAATGGAGAAAACAGTCCCCTCCCCCCTTTTTTTTCAGTTTAATTTGAGAGTGCAAACAATTAGGTTACAATGTTTGTATTTGTTAGGTAAAGTTCCTGTTGTAATTGTATCCCACACCGAAGAAGTGTGCCAT
Organism: Arctocebus calabarensis; assembly: GCA_963573935.1. Classification (NCBI taxonomy): domain Eukaryota; kingdom Metazoa; phylum Chordata; class Mammalia; order Primates; family Lorisidae; genus Arctocebus; species Arctocebus calabarensis. The sequence goes on from CAUYON010179961.1 coordinate 52,840, forward strand.
ATACCTTTACTTTGTGCTCATTAGGTGGGAGCACACCCATCACCCTCTCTCCTTGCCCCTTTCCCCCAACTTGAATTGAATTTTTTCTTTTGTGTGGGTATGTATTAGTTCACCTACTGGCTTCATATTAGTATTAATTGCTTTCCCATTGTGATACTCTACTAAGAAGAATGTGTTTCAGCTCAATCCAGGTTAATACAAAAAGATCCCTTTTGATCTTGCCTTCTTAGAAGACCGTTTTGCAGTATATTTCAAAATCTAAGATATACACAGTATATTGCCTGTAAATCAGTAGTTTTGCTTCTAGGTATCTACGTGAATATTTGCAGATGTATGCCAAAATATATATGTAAAGAAGTCTCATTGCAGCAATCTCTGTAATACTAAGAAATGAAAATAGACTAAATGTCCATCAGTAGAAGAATGATTAAATAAAATGGGATACTCTGAAGTAGTTAAAAAAATTTTAAGACAAAACAACAAGTGAAAAACAATTCAGGACAAAATAGTAATTATGTATTATGATACTATTTATGTAAAGATAAAAACTTTATATGTATATATACCAATTTAGCCTTTTAACACTGGTGACATTTGGAGAGAATAATGGCATTTGATGGGAGAAAGGATAACTTTACTTTCATATTCCTTCAAGTTTTTTTATAATGAAATGTACTCTTTGTAATCACTTTAAATGCAAATTTTAAAGTTTAAGGCTATCTGTGGAAACATTTTAAAAGTTTAAGAATTCATAAACTATTATCTTAGGAATAAATTTGAAATCTGTGGAAGAACTATTCCTTTTGGTAATGGCACAGTAAGTAGTTCAGGTCAACACATTGCTGAAGAAAGCTAAAAAGAATGACGACCTTTTAGAACCCAAGAGCTATTCCAGTGAATGGTGTAATTAAAGTGAATTGAGGAACTGAAGAAAACAAATGTTAACAATACATTTCAGGACCTTTGCTATAAAAGGAATCAGAGAAATGGGTTGGTAACTGGCAAAGGAAATAGGATCAAGAAGTTAGGAGTATTTTTAAGATGGAAGCATCTAGTAGAGAAAGAATATATAATGATGCAAGAGAGAACAGTAAACACAGGAGCAAAACCATTCAGTTGGTGAAACCTCATGTACTCCTTTCTTCTTTAGTACATAAGGAGAGGATGGCTTTACATCAAAGTCTGGACAGTTCACCCCTGTTAACAGGAGAGAAGATAGATGTGTATGGATACAATTATGTTTCTAGAATTGGTAGTAGAATGATAATTGTGTTATTTTAGTCCAGAGTTTTTGTTATTATTTTGACAATGTATATATAATGCATATATATAATTTATAAAAGTCTTTCACCTAGAATAAGAACTTTTTGGTATATTTTGTTAGAAATACATAGCCCCATATATCCAAATGGTCTTTCATATAATGTTCTTATCTCAGACATAATAATGAAAGAACAAAGTTCTGGACCTTATTTTTTTCATATATTGTCATCTTGTAATATTAAATGTAGAGTATCAATGTCTTTATATAGTGATCAAGAAAATGTCATGAAGGCTATCTGTAACAGTACGATCAAAACAGTTCTGAATGTATATGAATCGTGCCCTATGATTGCACCAATGTACAGAATTATGATTCAATAAAATTATTAAAAAAAAACTGTAAAGTGGTTGACATGCTTGGCATAAAACCTTCTATCTTCCTGCACGATTACTTTAAATTATTCATGTTAATAATTCAATGCCTTAAGATATTAAGTGATACCTGATATGAGTATAGGAAAAAACTGAGAAATTCACATACAGGCAGTCCCCAAATTATGAACATCCAAATCACATACAACTGGGCTTATAAACACTATGAGAAGCTATAACACTAAGTACCTAAGTTACAAACATCCATTGATGTGCAAATCCCACTTAAGAACAGAGGCTATTACAGATAATAGGTAAGTGTACCTGTTCCAACTTACATACAATTTCAACTTAAGAACAAACCCACACAAATGACCTCACTCATAAAATGGGGACGTCTCATGGTAGAAAATTTAACACATCCTATTCAGTACTTAAAAAATAAACAGGTAAATTACCAATACAGATCTAGATGTAAAAAAAAAATAATTAGATAAGACGTACAAAAAAGAGTGGTAGACATAATTATGAATCATAAAACAAACTTCTCTTGAATTTAATTGAAAATAATTTTAAATATTTGTAATTAACTACTTACTATAGACATTCTTATATCTGCTCGCTTGAAGAGCCTTAGAGTCAGATTGGCTTGTTGCAAGTACAATCACGTCCTCAGGCAGTGGTGGGATTGTGAACATTGCTAAATAGGAATATAGACAGATGATGAAAATTCTAGATATGCCAACTTCTTTTTTTTTTTTTTGTCTCCGCAGGGGCTGGATTTGAACCCGCCACCTCCGCATATGGGGCCGACACACTACTCCATTGAACCACAGGTGCCACCCTTTTTTTTTTTTTAGAAGTGGCCTACTTCTTAAAACAGACCACACAGGTGAGGTAGAAAATGGTTGTGAAGAGATCTATAAGTGTGTGTGGAGGAAGTCTTCTTAAGTAGAAGTAGCTGACCACACAAATACCAAAGGTACCAAACTTTTATTTTAGTTCTTTAATTATCTGAGGGTATTCATATATAAGTCAAAGTGTACAATTTCTACAAGTTATATGTTCAAATAAATATTCACAACCGTAAAAGAGACATCTGATGAATTTAACTTAAAATAATTTAAAGACATATGCAATTACTATACTTACATTTGCTTCTTTCTGTTTTAGTAGTTGTTAATTTCTTTTGTTTCTTTTGGATTTTTGTTGGTGAATCTTTCCTCTCAGGCATTAAGTTTTCATCTGGCACTTCATCAAGAACTACATAAAAAGATACTTTTAGTATACATAGTAGAAACACAGATTTATTGTGAAACCTCTAGAATTCAATTTTAAAACAGATACACAACTACATTTTCGCTTAATCTTCATAAAGTTATAAGCAACTTGTAATAACGTTATATACAACATGAAAATTGTTGGAACAGTTTTAGTAGGGATTATGTTGATGCCATTTCATTGTTTCTAGGACATAATGATAAACTTAAAAATCAAAAAAAAGTTTCTGGCATAAAATGCTAGTTCTTGAGTAACATTGAAAGGGATAGAAGAAAATATACAAAAACTACAATTACTTTCATGAAAGGAAACAAAGAAAATAAAGTAAAACAGTACACTTGGTTACTACTACAAGGAAGGGGAAGAACTGGAAGAATGCAAAGGAAAGGGAAGAGCTAGGCATGAAAATCCCTGGACGAGATAGATACACACCAAAATTCTACCAGAACAACAAAAAAGAACTGGCATTTATTCTACTCATACTCATCCTTAACATCAAAAAAGGAGGAAATTCTCGCTAACTCATTCCACAAAACCATTACTATCTTCACATCAAAGCCAGGAAAGGATACATGACAAAAGCAAACTACAATACTTTATCCCTTATGAACATGGATGCAAAAATCTTCAGCAAAATGCTAGCAAAGCAAGTTCAACAATAATTCCAAAAGATAATTCTCCATGGTCCATTGAGTTGTAATGATGGCTTAACATACACAAATCAATAAACATACCACAAAGCAAGAAAACTAAAAACCAGATATCACCTTAATAGATGCATAAAAAGCATTCACTAGGAGCCAGCATCCAACATCATAAAAAGCCCTAAACTAACTAGATATAGTAAAAACAAACCTGAAAATAGTAAAAGCCATATATGACAAACCCACAGCAAACATCATAATGATTAAGGAAAAGATAAGAGCATTCCCCACAAGGCTTGGAACAAGACAGTGTCCACTGTTACCAATTCTGTTCAACAGACACTGGAACTCTAAGCCAAATCAGTCAAGAAAGAGAAAGAAATAAGGGGCATCCAAATCAGAAAAAGGGAGGGCAAATTATCTGTTTGTCACCAATGTAGAGTTTTTATTTCTAGAAAACTCTAATGATTCCACAGAAAGTCCTACAACTAATAAATAAATTCATCAAAGTCTCAGGTTACAAAATCAGTGGAATCAAATCAGTAGCTTTTCTATATACTCTTAACACTCAAGCTGAGAATCAAATCAAGAACTCAATTGCACTTATAATAGCTGCCAAAAGCAAAATGAAACAGAAAAACCTGGGAATATGCTTAACCAAAGAGGTAAAAGATCTCTATGTGGAGAACAACACAACCCTGCTGAAAGAAGATATCCCAGACGACACAGACAAATAAGGAGAGAAACAAGGTCATGGATTAGAATCATCAAAATTGTTAAAATTACCATCTTGCCCAAAGGCATTTATAGAGTCAACACAATTCTTATCCCAATACCAGTGACTTTTCCCTAGCTCTAGAAAAAGTAAACTCTAACTTTCATATGGGTACAAAAAAGCCTGAATAGTAAAAGCAACTGTAAGCACAAAGAATAAATCAGGAGGCATCATACTACCTGACTTCAAGTTATATTACAAGCCTATACTAATCAAAACATCATGGTACTGGTGTAAAAGTAGAGACACAGGCCAATGGAACATGTGAGAGTACCCAGCAATAAAACCAAATAGCTAACACTGACTAATTTTCAACAAAGCAAGTACTTTTAGAATAAAGTTTAAAATATCTGGCATCATAGGTCTAAGAACAAAATATGTAATGATATAAAGCTATAAAGTAGAAAAGACTGAAAGAAACACCTCAGGCAAGAAAAATATAAAGCACAAAGGAAAGGGTATATTTCAAGCTGCAAATATTAATAACAGTAGATGTCATTATGAGTGCTAAGTATAAAAGATATCAGACTGAGTTTTTGAAATAGATAGCTATAGGCTTCATAAAAGAGTTACACAACTATCCTAAAGATGCAGGAAATTTAAATTAACAGCATGGGAAAAATGTATAATGCAAATACTAACCAGGGCAAAGCTGTAGAGCTACATTTATAGCAGACATAGCTTTCAAGGCAAAAAGTCAAACAAGAAATATAAATATAAAAATGATAAAGTGGCTGCCTTCATTAGCATAAAAGCTTCTATCTTTCTGTAAGATTACTTTAAACTATTCATGTTAATAATTCAATGCCTTAAGATATTAAGCAATACGTGATACAACTATAAGAAGAAACTGAGAAATTCACATACAGGCAGTCCCCAAATTATGAACATCCAAATCACATACAACTGAGTGTATAAACAGAGGCTATCACAGTAAGTACCTGAGTTACAAATATCTATTGATGTACAAATCCCACTTAGGAACAGAGGTTATTACAGGTAATAGGTAAGTGTACCTGTTCCAACTTACATACAAGTTCACTTAAGAGCAAACCCACAGAAATGACCACATTCATAAAACGGGGACTTCCCATAGTAAAAAACTTAACAGATTTTATTCAGTACTTAGAGAATAAACAGATAAATTACCAATAAAGATCTAGAAGTATAAACAAAATAATTAGATAAGAAGTACAAAAAAGAATGGTAGACATATTTGTGAATCATAAAAAAAACTTCTCTTAAATTTAGTTGAGAATCATTTTATAATATTTGTAACTAACTACTTACTATGGACATCCTCATTTCTGCTCGCTTGAAGAGCCTTCGAGTCAGATTGGCTTGTTGAAAGTACAATCACATCCTCAGTCAGTGGTGGGAATATAAACAATGCTAAACAGGAATATAGACAGATGATGAAAATTCTAGATATGCCAAGTAATCAGCAAAATTTTCTTCTTCAATTTGTATAAAATTAAAGGAAGAGGACTTTAAATTACAGAAGTGGCCTACTTCTTAAAACAGACCACAGAGGTGAGGTAGAAAATAGTTGTGAAGAGATCTATAAGTGTGTGTGGAGCAAGTCTTTTTAAGTAGAAGTTGCTGACCACACAAATACCAATCAAAGGTACCAAACTTTTACTTTAGTTCTTTAGTTATTTGAGGGTATTCATACATAAGTCAAAGTGTACAATTTCTACAAGTTATATGTTCAAATAAATATTTACAACCACAAAAGAGACATCCTCTGATAAATTTAATTTAAAATAATTTAAACACGTGTGCAATTACTGTACTTACACTTGCTTCTTTCCATTTCAGTAATTAATTTCTTTCGTTTCTTTTGGAATTTTATTGATGAATCTTTCTTCTCCAGCATTAAGTTTTCATCTGCCACTTCATCAGGAGCTACATTAAAAGATAACTTCTGGTATACTAAGTAGAAACACAAATCCAGTCTGCA